>BDUI01026372.1:29848-40234 GCA_002335545.1 Apodemus speciosus | reverse complement strand
CCTCACTCTAACCAATGGACAGGTCATTGAAACAGAAAATAAACAGAGATACAATGAAATGAACAGAAGTTGTGAAGCAAATGTATTTAACAGATACATACAGTATATATTACCCCAGCACTTCACAGAACCTTTTCCAAAAGTGAACATATAATCAGACACAAATCAAGCCTCAACAGGTACAAGGAGATTGAGGTATCCTCTTACATTCTATCAGATCAACATGGACTAAGGGTGGACTTCAACAACTGAAACAACAGAAAGGCCATGTAATCATGAAAACTGAAAAACTCTGTACTCAATGATAACTTGGTTAGGGAAGAAAGAAAGAAAGAAAGAAAGAAAGAAAGAAAGAAAGAAAGAAAGAAAGAAAGGAAAGACTTTTCTAGAATTCAATGCAAATGAAGGCACAACATACCCAAACTTAAAGCACACAATAAAAGCAGTATTAAGAGTATTAAAATCCCTGTATTTCTTTTAGAGAGTTATTTATATTCTCTTTAAAGGCATCTATCATGTTCATGGRATGGTGTTTAAGTCACAGCCTTGCTCTTTGTATGTGTGAGGATATCCAGGATTTGCTGGGATACCATGAAAATGCAGAACCTAAGAATAATAGGAATGGAAGAAGGTGAAGAGTCCCAGCTTCAAGGACCAGCAAATATTTTCAACRAARTCATAGAAGAAAAATTTCCTAACCTAAAAAGAAAAACAGGTGCCTATAAACATACAAGAAGCTTAGAGAATACCAATTAAATTGGACCATAGTAGTAGTGGTAGAGCTGGGTTCTGAGGGTACCATATTGAATTGGCTTCTGTAGATCACCTTGTGTTCTTGTGCTCACCTTTCACCATCTGGTTTCTCTGGTGTTTGCTGGCCTGGGTGTCCTGAATTGGAGCAGACATCCCAGGAGGGAGGTGGTGCTGTGTATCCTGGATTAGTGCAGATCTTCTGGRAAGCAGGCAGAGTTATGTGGYGGGGTGTGGTACACACATCCCAACTTCACGTGTAGGTTTAGTCCAGAAGAAGGATGGAGGTAAATATRTCAGGGCAGAACTTACAACTAGAGGGCTTGCTAGGGACCTAGCAGGCTGGTGATTGGGGCAGGGGTAGCGTGRGGGATTTCACCTRTATATCTCTGGTGAGAACAGACCTCTAGAGGTCTGGAAGCAGGCAGATTTKTGGAGTTGAGKTAGGGTTGTAGGTCTTCTGAAAGCTTTATTATAAACAGATTTCAATGGTATATATGGATAGAAYAAAAATCAGTATCTCAAGTATGCATCTCTGTTTTGAATACCAAAAYGACCTAYAGCACATAAAAGTAGGAGAGGCTTCTTGAAGTGCTTTGTGGATGGATCAGTGATTAAATGAATTTTAGCTTGAGCCTATAGAGAATCTTAGAAGATTTTGGAAAATCAAGTGATAATCCTTGCTTTTACTTCAGAATATTATCACACAACTAAAGTATAATAAAAGTTACAGAGTTAATCTATACTGGAGATCAAATTTATTAAGCAAACGAAATAAATAAAGGTAAATGTAAAAACATATATTTTATTTAACTCAAATACTTCATCCCAACAATAGATATAGTCATTAGTGTGATGTGTCTTTTCATCTTTGTACTGCCTTTTCCATTCAGTATGCATTTCACAGTCATGGGTCATCCAGACACAAAAGTCAGTTTCAGTTTCTCAGTTGAGCTAATTATATTGTGTGAGCTCATTAGCCACATGTGGATAGCCACCCTGTGTCAGGCATCATGGCCGAAGTGAACAGAACTCACTTCAGCTCCTCCAGCAGGAAACAAAGGCAACAAAATGAGGGCTTTGAAGTCAGATAAAAATATATACTGTCCTAAATTAACTGGCACCATCAATCACTTCTATTTACATAAACAGACATTTTAGCTACCTTTGCAGGACAGAACATAAGGCCATTAAATTATTCGGACTTWAAAAAAAAAGCAATAGTAAAACATGTGCCAGTGGGCAGGATAAATTACACATCAAAATTTAGAAAAATTTGCCATCTATTTTCATGTAAATCACATGTGTTTTTGTTTGTTTGTTCGTGTTTTCTAGGTCACCAAATTCACTTGACTCCCTTTTCTTGCAGGCCCTGTTTATCAAATCTCATAAAAGATTGGATGGGCAGTAGATCCCCAATATGAAATGATTGGACCAGATTATGAAAAGACATTCTGTAGCTGAAAATAATAAAAAAGAAACAATGTCACAGAAAGTTAACATGCTTCATGTTAGATTTTCTGCCACACAACCTTCATAAAAATAGGATTTTTCTATTGCTAAATAATAGTGGGATTGAGTTGAGGACTCAGAAGCATCAAAAACACTTCCTAGCTTTGGGCATGCTAGTCACAGAAATGCAAACATGCAGCTAGCCTTCAGCTTACCTCCTGGTTTTTGACCTTGGATTTGTCCTCACTTGCACATATCAGAGCAAGGAAAGCAGGCAACAGCTTGAAAGAGGCAAGGTGTATATTATAAATACAATGAAATCTCTGCCCAGATAACTCGTATTGATTCTCCAGGGCTTTGAGCCATGCCACATTGAATTTTTTTTTCTTTCTAGTTGATCTGACTGCACATGCACCTCACTGGATTTATAAGATGTTTTCAAGCCAGGGGAATGCCAATTAACAAAGGGCTAATTCAATACAAGATCCAGTGGTCACAAACAATCTATCTCAGGGGAAACCTAAATCCTGGAGAATAGTCTATCCTATGGAAGAAAGGAATCTGGCTAAAGGATGGGAGTCATGTATCCTCTGTGAGGATGATATTGCACCATGATTACATTATTCYTTTTCATCCTCTTTCCTGCTCCTCACCACTGCATGTCTATTTTTGATGAACTTAGGAAAAGGAAAAGGAAGTGGAAAAATAAGTCCCAATACTTGTAGCATGAATATGGTTCTAGAAAAGAAAGTGGGCACATATGACCACCTGGAGGGCATTTATGTCTCCTGGCTTTTTAATCAACAAGAAAAAGCATTCCATGCCTTCTTCAGGTTAATCAGGATGAAGTCAAGTTAAATTGAACCTTAGTTATAGCTACTTCATGTCTTTGAAGAGTTATCATTTGTAAAGTGTATTTTCCATGCCTGTACAGATCTATAAATAAACTGAACACCATGTCTAAGGACAAAGTAACAGAATTAACAGAAAAATAATTTATTTGGGTTTCTTGTTTGTTTCTTTAGAGTAGGTAATATTAATTGCTGGACACATACACTAATCTCCTTAAATGCCATGATTTTCTTAAGATATTTAAAATCTTTAAAAATACAGTGTCCTTGATAATAGATATCACCAACAATTAGCCAGCTACCTTAAAAATCGGGAAGCCAAATGAGTCATTTAAAAAGAAATTGGAACATAATTTAATGTTAGAATGCTCGCCTATGCGTGATCCTTAGCTTCAACCCTCTTTATTACAAAACGTAGAATAAAACCAATTAACCATAGATTAAATATTCATCTTTGGAAACTATTAGAGGGAATTTAAATACCAGGAGGAAGAAACAATGAAAGCATTATCTTCCCTATCCTCTCCCTGGAATTTGAAGACTCAGTTTAGAGAGTTATTACTATCAAAACTCTTAAACAAATTTGTCTCAAAGACTGGAAAACTACTTCAAAAGAAGCCCAAGAATGARCCAGTGATAATGTRTGTAGAAATTTCTATTTAAGAAGGGGTCAAGAAGATACTGAAATAGGACATAAGGCCAAATATATCAATGTATTGTCTATAGCATCTGAAAACTGGGCATAATAGCTAAAAGCCACAGGGTGAAAATTGCCCTGCACTTTCAGGTTCCCTGGTACAGAAATTACTATGTGATCTGAAATGCCATGTAAAATGTGGAAATAGCTCTGTTGATGGGCTGWGCCTGAAACTCCAGCAGTACAAATTATGGTTGGCAGGGGGAAACACTCCTTTTTCTAGAGCCATCAGCATCTGTTCAATCAGATGACCTAATAAAATCAACACACAGATGCMTTTTATGGCTTGGGGGGGGGTATTTTCTCAGGGAATGGATTAGATTCAAATAATGAAGGCCAGATAGTCARCTTCATGCCCAGGCTGGCCCTCAGTTGCATGACTGGCCAAGAAAAGCTCAATAACTAAATGGCAAAGAGGAACAGATGAGTTCCATAATTGGCAAAGTGTAATGAACTGGGTGGAGGTAGATATAGTGCTGGCTGAAGTTAGTGATACTAACTTAAGTGTGATCTTTTGTAGATGTTCGGTAGTGCTAAGATTCAACAAGCTTCTCTTATCTTGCAAGGAAGTAGATGGTTAGCATTTGGTTACATAGAGTTCAAATACTCAATCAGACTGGCTTCTACATTATYCATGACAAATAGTTTCATGTGTGTTTAGCTATGTATTATTAGTATCAGATTTTCAATTATTACAGCTTTCTATGATCTATTGCTATGGTTAGACCTGACCTAGGAAGAAGATAGGRTATAATTCAGAATGTTTYTGTCTTAGAGTTACTATTGCTGTGATGAAATACCATAAACAAAAATATRCTTGGAAGGAAAGAGTTTGTTTATTATTGTAATCTTCCACCACTGTTCATTATCAAAGGCAGTCAGGGCAGGAAATTRAGCAGGGKWTGTATAAGAACCATCAAGAGGAATCTTGATTATTGCTTTGCTCACCCTATATTGTACAGTACCCAAGAACACCAGGCTAATGTTGGCACCACCAACAATGAGCTGGTTGCTCCTCCATCTATTATAAATTAAGAAGATATCCTACATGCTTTCCAAGAGCACTTTCTGTTGGAAGCATTTTTTTAGGATAGGTTCTCTCCTCTCGTATGACTTCAGTTTATGTCAAATTGACATAAGTTATGTCACAGTCCATATCTATATAGACTCTACATAAAATAGGGGATTTATTCTCTAAGTCTTCTTTGGCATTGGATAGGAGAGTCAAAGGGATCTCAAGATTCTGAGTAAAAGATCTTTTCTAATGAGGTACACATTGATCAGTAAAGCTGGTTTGGTTCCTTGTCTGCACATTACATTTTCAGTGTAGGAATCTATTAGCTGAAGCTATGCTACATAATTTCTACTCCTTCAAAGTTTGCATTCTATTCCAGAAAACATATCAAAGCCAGCATGCACTGTAACATATCTACCATGGGAATTTTACATTTGGACTTATAAATTAAGTATAAAAGGAGAAAGAAGAGACAAAATTAATTAAAAAGTAACAGTTTGCAGTCCTGTAGCAGGGTGACATATAAGGCATGTGAACTCTGTCTTATAAATGATAAGGGGAGGTTGGGAAGTTGGAGACAATAGTTAAGTAACAGTGCTAATAAAGGAAGTATAAAAACAAAGAAGAGAAACCAGAAAGAGGATGGAGGATAGAGATGAAAAGGAAGAAGAAATAAATGACTTACTGAGAACATACTATGTAGATATACAACTTCAGTAGATCTTGTCTATCTTTCAGTCTAACAGATAATAGATATTGGTCACTGGGAGGGACTCTTCCTATCTCTGTTTCAGTTCCTGTTCCTTGCCTTCTCTCTTTCTTGTTCCTATTTCTCTTTCCTCCCTCTAGCTCTTCCAGCCATTCTCTTCCATCACTATCTCCTCTCACTCTATCTCTTGTTCCCAATGTATGTGCATAAATATGCCTGTGTGTACAGTTTCCTCTGTATTTACTGTTATTTCAAATAGTGTCAATTGTGGTATTATTCCTGCTAATGCCTTAATGGTAGTGCTCAATATTATGTCATTTCCATGTGCCATCTGAAATATTTCCTGTTGTATTTGGACAGTGACTTTCTGTTTAGATGTGAAGTGTGAACATATATAAAATACTCCATCACTTTTTCTTGACTAACATGGGTATCATTCCTGTAATACTTGAGAAAGGACAGTCTTTATAAGCATTGTGATGCTTTTTTAAATGTACAAAATCTGGTTTTAGTTTTGGGGAATATCATGACTGGTGATCATGAAATGCAGGTTGAACGAACATCATTGTACTTGTACAAAATATTTGATACTGTGATTTTAGTCACAATAAATTTTGTCTGTTTTAGAAATGCAACTCACATTAGCATATGGATGTTTACTGGAACAAKAGAGAAAACYTTRTATTTCCATGCTGAATGTTTGTGTGGCCTAATAACTTATTCTACAAACTTGTGAATATACTGAAGTTCCACATTTAGTAATTGAGTGGATATCTTGGACTTCATAAAGACTGGTCTGAACTTTAAATACATAAAGATGAAACTACGCAATTGGATGGCATAAAGTAGAAATTTATACTTGGCTCAGTGCATTATTTGTCTACACTTCTAGTTAGCTTGACTTCTATTGTAGAAGGTACTCCTCTATTTTGTCAACAGGTATTCACACAATGAMCATAAATTTATATCCCTTTGCCTTGCAATTTGACAGGCAGCAGATTTATCTTACTTCTAAATTAAGAACAAAAATGCTACATAAGCTGAGTTCTATAATCCACACACTGAGGGTGATATTCACTTAATAGCAAAGACACCACTTGAAGGGGAAAATTTCCTCAAATAACATATGGTACAATAATAGTAACCAAAGCAATGACAGTAATGAAAAAAAAATGTTAACTCTATGAGAGAGAGAAAGAGACTGAGAGACAGAGACAGAGAGACCAAAAGACAGAGAGATAAAGCTAAAACACAGAAAAGGATGAGGAGGACAAAAGCAGGGAGACATGGAAGAAAGAAAAAAGGGAAGAAGTGTTAATGTTGGGGGGAGGAGCAAGGGAAGGCGGTCATAGCTAGAAAGGAGGAAGACAGGGAAGTGTGGGTAAGTTAAAAATGACTGGTAAGAGAAAGGAGAGAATGGGAAGTGAGCAGAGAGGGTAAGGATGGAGTGTGGCAGACCGTGTGGTAGGAGGGATGGCAGAAATAGAAAAGGAAAGGAAGGATAGAAGAAACAATGAAGGGTGGAAAGGATGGACAGAGAAAATGAGGAAGGAAGGGAGCTATGGTRGTTTGAATTAGAGGTTTGAAGTGGTACTATACGACAGGATAAGTGTTTGTGGCTTTATTGGAGTTGATGARGCCTTGTTCAAGGATGTATRTCTCTGGAGGTGAGCTTTGGGATTTCAGTTGCTCAATCTGGGTTAAGTGTTTCACTTTATTCMATCTGCATGCAGATAAAGATGTTGAACTCTCACCTACCACTGCAGAACCATGTCTGCTTTTGTAATAGGATGCTTTGTGTCATGATCATAATGGAGTAAACCTCTGAACAGTAAGCAAGGTTCCAATRAAATGTTTTCCTTTATAATATCTGACATTTTCATGAAGAATCTTTACAATAATAGAAACAAGATAGGAGGGATAGGGAAGGGGAAGATGATGGAAGAAGTGAAAAAGAAAGGAGGGGGAGGGAGGAGAAAAGGGTACTAGCATAGTAGGGATGTAGGGGCAGAGTTGGGAGGCAGGAGAGAAAAATATGAGAAAGGAAAGAGAAAAAGCAAGAGAGGAACGAGGAAGGTGAGAAGGAGGAAAGAAGGGAAAAGGTGAAAGTTAAGGAATGAAGGAGAATGGAGGATCAGAGGAAGGGAAAGGTGATTGGAGGGCAGGAGGAAAGGAAGAAGGACGAAGGAAGGAGGATGGAGGATGGAGGAAAGATGGAGGAAATTAGGAGGAAAAGAGGAAAAAAGAGGGAAAGAGAAGGGTAGAAAGAAGGGACAGGATAGGGAAATATCATGAATGGAGAGAGGATCGAGGAAGAAATMAGGGAGGAGAAAGTGAGTAAGGGAGTAAGGAAGGTGCAAGAGGGAGAGATGTGAAGGAGGGAAAGAGGGAGGAGGAGAAGAGAGGCTGGAGTCAGGGAGGCGAACGTAAGTAAGGGAAGCAGGAAGGAGAAAGAAAGGCGGGAATGAAAAAAGAAAAGAAAGAAGGAAGGATTGTATAAGGGAGGAAAGAAAGAAGAGAGCAAGGTGAAGTAGACCAAATTCCAGTTCCTACATAGAAGATTAGGATTAACCTATCATGCCTGAAAATAAATTTAGATATTTATAACCTAATTGAGATTATGTATAACTGTTTTATGTATTCGACAAAATCTACCCCCCCAAGTTGTTAGCAGTTTGAGCATTTTGGAAAATTGTTCAACATTATAATKAATAAATCCAACTGCAAACAACTAAGGAATAATCGTTATTAAAAGAGGCTAAAGGAAAAAGCCATGAAGAATAAATTTCTCAAGATTGTGCTTGTATAAAGCTAAAAATAGGCAAAGATGCTCTTGGTTGTTAGCATTAGTATCTGTCTTTTAAAAGATACTATTAATCATACATAGGATTTGTTTACTAATAGTAAAAATATAATGATATCATCATCAAAAATGRACATTATCAGTGTCATTCAAGGTAGCCTCTATCAGATGATACAGGGACTCCTATGATTCTGTCAATCATTAATASTTAGTATTAACTATAACATTATTTATTTGATATTCTTCCTGTATAGTTGTTTAGAAAACTGCATGTACATTTATTTGCCTTGTGGAATGTGCCATRYATTTTTATTTTTGAGAAAGAAGAAGGAAAGGGTAACTGTTACTCCATCCTCTGCTGAGTATAGCCTTTCTCAGGAATGCTAGTCATGAAGCCCTGGCATCCGTYGAAGTTGGGCAACTGTTTAAACTTTCGTCTGAATTTTTTTCATCAAACAATTGAAACAGCAAAATAATGTTGACTATTAAACTGGTAAAAATATTGAAAATAAACGTATGAAAATGAYATTAGCAGGACTCTACATTGGAAGAGAACAAAAGGATTATGCATGAAAGAAAAACCTCAATGGCATGGTTTCTGTCTCAGAATTTAGGGAATAGAATCTCTTTTCACTTTCTACTTATTGTGATAAGGAGAGTTGTAAGCATATGCAGGGCCTTTCTTACACTAAGCTAACTGTAGGCCCTCAATGTCAGAGTTGCTTAAATTAAAACGTAAAACTAAAATCACACTCATTGCTTATTTGGGCATTTGAGAAATACTAGAAAAATTGAGAAACTACATTTATTCCTGGGTGTCAGGTGTAAAAGCAGATGATTCTTAAATGCTAATAAATTAACCTTAGAATTCACCTGCTTCCCATCTGCTTCAACTACAAAGACCCAGAGGCTATATCYGTCTTCTGCTCCTATGTAATATGGCCACAGGCTTCTATTCTTTACAATAATTTACAAAATTAAAACATCTGACTACTAGAGATCTAGAGAACTTCTCCTATTTGGATTTGGCCTGTGTCGTGCTTTAATCTCATGTTAGGCAGCATTTAGGGCCCTATGGGCATTGCTGTTGCCCAGCTAAAGGAAAATATTTAATTTATATTTTGAAAATGCAGTTCTGTGATTTACCAGCACGTCTAAATATAATTATCTTAGTTTAGGCTTTCTGTAACAGGAACAAATTCCAAGATGCTTGTAACTCAACTTTGACTGCACARTACCAAGTTTCAGGGACAGATAGCATTTCCCAATACGAATATATCTTAGAAGCAGCAGTCAGAATATATTGTCAGTGTGACAGAAATGGCATTTAAAATATTTGGAGCATGGAGTTAGTCTATGAAATATTAAACTATCCAAAACAATGTAGTGAAGAGTGAGTGCCGGTTGTAGGGCTCATGATATTTATTCCAGCATTCAGGAGSTAGAGGCTGGTAGATCTCTGTGAGTTGAAGCCAGTCTGCTTTACATAGTGAGCTCCAGACCAGACTGGATTTATAAGGAGACCCTCTCTTAAACAAACAAACAAACAAACAACCCCAAAAAACAACAACAGAACCAAAATTAACAAACCGAATGAAGAGAATAAAATTCAGTTGTCATTAATACTCWGGTTATAAGTCTCACCTATTTGGACTGTATTCAGCATATAGAGTAAAAATAGATAATAGACTTTGAACTAAAATACATGGAATGTCATTTATTCCAAGTTCATATTGATTTTATAKGGCAGACACCTTGAGATTTTATACAAAGTAATAAATTTGTGTTTGATGTTTTATGTTAAATTTCCCATATATCAATTAAAAACCCATCAAGCATGGAAGAGGAAAGAATGTCTATTTTTTCTATATTAAAATATGAAACATTGTTATGATTAGATACATCATCTTCAGCATCCTTACTCATTAACAAAATGAAAATCCAAGTGACGAAAAGATACAGAGGAAAATAAATATAAAATGCTTTTTAAAAAATGACACATTTTCAATCTATTCTTAGGAAACAAAACACAGGACAGGCATTGTTGGCTCACACCCTTAATCCCCGAACTGAGGAGGCAGAAGCAGGCAGATCTCTATGATTTCAGGC
>BDUI01026346.1:6466-13966 GCA_002335545.1 Apodemus speciosus | reverse complement strand
TACACTTGTTTTATCATCTGTGCATTCAGACATCCAAACACCTTTTTTTTTCATTTCAAGATAAATTGCAGGCATTACTCTTGACTGTTAAATTCATACTAAATGAAATATGCAATCTTTTATTAAACTACTTTATTTCTGTATGTGGAGCCTGGGGTGTACTGTGTGCATAACATAGTGCCTGTGTGGAGGTCAGAGGACAGTTTTCAGGAACTGGTTGTCTCCTGCTACCATGTGAATCTTTTACCTACACCTTTACCTACTGAACCATCCACCAGCCCAAAATATACAAATCCTAAATGTACATTTGCTAACTAAATTATTATAGCATTTTCTTCTAGCACTTCCCCCACAACCTCTATCCCCACACCAACCCCAAAGAAGGCACTCTCTGCTCATTTTTCCCACTGAAGTTATTCAACAAGAGCCCTCTTCATTTTGGCTTTTCACTAAACCTTTGTAGCTACTGCTATTTTCCCAGCTCTTAGAATTTGCCTCAGAGAAATGAGATCAGGCAAAGAACTTGACTGTTTCTCCTCCTGGTCTCCTTTCCCCTTCCCACCATAATCCAGGATGGGCTTCTCCAATAAAAATGGTGGAAAGAACATTTGTTAAATGGTATGTCTAATGACCTTGTTGCTTATAGTTATACTCACTGTCAAGTCTACTATCTCTTGTTGTCGATTAGAATTTACTAGATCTTTTCTTGACAAAACCTACTTTTAAAGACCATATTGGTTTAGGAAATACTACCCCAAACAAAAACATAAAACCAAAACACCTAACCAAACAGTCTGTCTGGATGACAGTGCATTATAATTGATCTCCTCATCCCTATCTCTGAGTTACTGGAAATTTTTGGCTTCGATGGGTAACCCTTTTAACAGGAGATTGAGGTAAAAAAAATACTTCAAATACACTGTTTCCATCATGGGATGCATGAAGCAATGTGAACTTAGAAGTTTTAGAATCAGTGACATCTAGACATTAATAGAAAACAGACATTTTACAGTCCAATGATTGACCCTTTTWTGGGCACAGGAAAGTCTTCATTAAATGGATTTGGGGGAAAATGAATGGAAAATGGATGAATGGTGAAGATCATAAGGAGTTTCCTAAGCATCCAAAGTGAAAACTTAGGGGTGGGGTGGGTGTAGCTACTACAGCAGCTTGAGGTTCATGACGATGTTTGAAAGATGGAGAGACAGGAAATCTGGCAATACCTTGACATGGGATGGAGAAAAGACACCTCTTTTCTCCTAACTTCCTCATAGCTACATACATACATACATACATACATACATACATACATACATACATACACACACACACACACACACATACACACACGGCGGGAGGGGGTGGAGGGCTGCTGAGGATACTACAGGGGCCTTAGCTTTCTCCTGGATGGTCAAATCTCTCCCTAAAGTCTGAGTTCTGGCTATCTCAATTAACCAGCAGGGTCATGGTTCTTGGGACAAGGCAATGAAGAAATGAGTTATGGCATCATAGTCTTTTATTGGTTGTCTAATGACTTCATCCAGAGCTGGAGAGAACAGTATCATCTTCATTTTACAGCTGGATTAGCAAAGATTCAGAGAGAGGATGGCCTGCTACTGGACCAGTCTAGATGTGTCCTCTGACTCACTGTCTTGTGAGAATGCGTTCCCAAGATGATTTGGGTGACTCCTGGCTGGAGTACTTAGCAACTGGCTGCTCAGACTTTGGAGTCTGTGCATGGGCAGCAACAGGCTTATGGCTGTTAGAGCCTCAGAGATTGGAAATGGGGTTCCCAGCATCATGGATCCTGGGGTGCCCCTTCAGAGTGTGAGATAACCCTTCTGGGGCTGCTCTTATGTTTAGCCTCAGCTCTCCCCACTTGTGATTTGGGTTAATGTGACATTTCCCTTAAACAGACCACACCTGGAGTCCCATAAGGGAACCAGGTTTGAGCCAGCAACTCCAAAAATCTATTGAGGGGCTAGAGAAATGGCTCAGTGGTTTGTTTACCTTGTTTTTTTGGTTTTTCGTTGTATTGAGGAGGGTGTTTTGTCTTTTTAAATAGCACTTTCAATGGATGGTTTAATTGAGATCATTTTAATTTCCATAAGAGAAGTCTTTGTTCAGTTTGTTTGTTTGCTTGTTTGTTTGGCAATTCTGCAAATTATGTAGCCATTAGAAAACTTCATTCATGGGAGAATTTTTTTTAAAGACAAAACCCAAACACTTTAATTGTTGCAGAATTTCATAAAGTCTTGGGAACTTGGATTTTTCTCTGAGGACTACAGCTTTTTAAAWTTTAATATGTATACTAATTACCCTGTGAATTGCTCAAATGAAGATTCTGACTTAGCTTTCTGTTACTATAACAAATATTTAAGATAATCACTTTTTAAAAAGAGAGGGATGTTCTGGCTCCTGCTTTGGACTGTTTCAGTCTATAATCTGTTGCTTCCATTGCTATGTTCCTGCTACAAGGCATCACATCACGGCAAGAGCACATGGCTAAAGACAACYTACCTCATGGCTAGGACTGTGAGGACAAGGAAAGGAAAGAGGAGGGGCTGGGTCCCACTAAGCCCTTCAAGGAGCACAGTGATCTGAAGACCATCCACTAGGCCCTGGCTCTCCACCTCTTCCCAATAGTCAGCAAGAGCTGGACACTAAGCCTGTAATTCATGGGCCTTTTGAGGACAAGATCCAAGCTACAGCAAGAGGTCTAAGATATGGCCTGCATTCCACCTAGTTGCTTAGAGATACAGAGACTGCAGGATCAAGGACCACACACTAATAAAGCTACAGCTCAGCCTCTGACACCAGACAGCACAGGGTAAATATTATGAACCTGGAAATACTATAGAGCTCACTCCATAACAATCATAACAACACTAAGCTTAGAAGTAAGTAAACTCAAGAAAATTATTAGTTTCTCTAGGGTGCTTGCTTTGATTAAGCATGTGACCCAAGGGGAGGGACCACACAGGCTCCCTGGAGAAATTCCTCTTTCATCTTCCTTTGCCCATTAAGAAGCCCTTGTTTCTCTCTACTCTCCTCAACAAGATGGAAGAATTTTGCATAATCTAACTGCCTGTGAAATGTAGAGTTGGGTATTGGGAGGGAATGGAAGGACTGTAGAATACAAAGTCTTTATACCRGCCTGTGTCAAAGGATTCAAGTGGGGCAAAATAACCCATTGCAATATGAGATTTGCTGACAGACAGGTGAAGGGAGCTTCACACAGCTGAGAGCCCTGGAAGTCRTTGCAACCAGRCCAGGTTTTCAGGAGGGACGCTCAGCGGTGCTAGCATTTTCTGCACAAAAGCAAGGGCAGACATGTGGCAGAGGGACTCACCTGAGGTACCCTGATATGAGAACGGAACAAAACGGAAAGGTTTCTTTGCTGGTTTCTCTTCCTCTGACTTTAAAGATAGAACAAATTTGTGTAGAAAAGCCAGCACAGGAGGTGAGGAGAGAAAGTGAAGACAGCGGTGCCGAGCCTCTACAGGCTCCGYGGGCTCTGCAGCGCGGCACACGGAGGCCTGGGAGATCTCTGGGCTTAGCCCGAAGCACTGCAAATCCCAAAACTAAACAGGCCAGAAAGGCTGCCTCCAGATACTGGTTATATGTCTAGCATCCCTCTAAGTGTTTGACTTCAGAGGAATGTAATTCTCARGCAAACCCTGAATGATCAATGTTTTTATCCTCCACCTTACAAGTGAAGAAACTGAGGCACTAAGCTTATTTACCAACAGGGTGGTGGATGGAGCTAAAATTTGAGTCAGGTCATCTGACTTCAGAGCAAAGATCTCAAGCAAATCACATGACACAAGTATCTCTGAACAAGTGATCTCTGCCTACTCTGCCAGGTACTAGCTATGCTCTGATACCTACTGTTGGCTGTGATATCCTGCCTCAAACTCAGCGGGTAGTATATATTGTCTCCTCCTCCTCCTCCTCCTCCTCCTCCATCTTCAAGATTGTGTCTTACAGGTGTGGCCCCGACAATGGCTTTGAACTCAGCAATTACCTTGTTTCCTCTTGTGTGCTGGGATTACAAACATAAGCCGCCATGTCTGGCTCTACCAAGGAGCCTAAGATTAAATATTACTTTTGGAAATAGCTCATTCAGCAGCTCCAGGCCACGGTGCTGTTGGAGGTGATGGTAGCAGATGCTGCTGCACCTGTGGGAGGCAGACTATTCATACAGAGAAACTAAGAGACTTGGTAAGCAATAGAAATGTGTTGTAAAAGGTACTGAAGGCCATCGTCAAGGGTTTACAATAGACTCTGTAGGCGATGAAGTGTGGTCGTGGTGCATTCAGGACAGGAATGCTGTGTGAGAAATGGTGCTTTGCAAATAAATGTGCAAAGAAAGACAAAGAAAGCCAAGCACACTGTGGTATTGTTACTCTTTTATGTATTCTTTTTGAAAAAAAATAGTATTTACTCACAGTACAATATTTCTGAGAGTTCAAATATCATTTCTGCCTACTCCCAGTTTCCCTTCTTAGCACCTTACTTTCTGTTTTTTAATTTCACAGTGTATCTGGGACACTATTTCATGTCAGCATGTATCCACCAGCCTCCTTCTACTGAATGGTTGGATCGTATTTTCTTGCATGAATACATCTGATGAGGACAAAGGGACACAAAGGGACATACAGAGAGGGAGAGAAAGATACACATAAAAATAAATCCTTGTCTTAAAAATGCACAAAACACAGGAGAAAAGATTACACTTCTTCCAAAGACAGACACCTGGAAACAACCTAAATTCCCATAGTTAGRGAAGGGCTAGCTACATCACATAAATGTGCATGGGTGGACGCTGACACTCGCAATGCTTGTCTTGTCTTCATTCTGTGCTCTCACAATGAAGAGCCTGGTGTGTGATTAACTAAAAAAGCCATCTTACAAATAGCTTCTTTGTGCAATTAGGTTTCTATAAACTCATTTATATGTTTGTGGTGATATATATGCATGTTTCCTCTGTCTCCATATTGCTTGTGTTTTCTGTATGAGTATGTGTTTCTTCATGGTAACAAGAATGATTTAACTGCTTTTAATTCACCTGATTGCTCCATAGGCCCAGGTTTCTGTAGGGTATGCACCTGCTATGTGCTGGTTCTTCTCCAGGTRTTTGCACTGGRCTCCTCCRAGCTAGTCCTAGTCTTTGGCTACTGTTTTCTCATCTCCAGCCCGACTRTTTAGAATCAAAGAATGTTGGCACTGTAAAACATAGCTTGCATCCTTATTTGACAGGTGAGGTCACCAAGGCCTGTAAAAATTACTTACCAAGAAAGTAAGTATTTTATTGAGGGTTACACAGCCACTTATTCCCCCCAAAATAACAAGCAAGCACTCAACCAAACTGTGCTACTGTCCCCCAATCTGAGTGCAGCTCCCTTCCGAGCAGGTTAGTCATCTCCTGGGAGACCTTGTCTAGGCGAACCTGGAATGGAACATAAAAGGGCCCTGAGTAAGACTGTCATTAGTGGGGAGGAGCCTGATCCTGCCAGGCTGAAGCAGCTTTATTAGAGCCCYGACTCTGCCTAGGTGGCAGGCTGCAGGGCATTAGCAGAGGAGCCTCCTTGGGCTATCGCCAGCAATCAGTTAATTATAAGGCAACGTGGACCTAAAATGGCCCATTAAATGTGTTTGCACTGCACCAAGCAGAGCTCAACCTCTTGGCCACTTTCTAAAACAGATTAATAATAATAATAATGCTTTTGACCTTTTATATCCTTTCCTGGATGTTTGGGGAACCCCTGGCATAGTCACATCACAGGGTATGGTCATGGGTACACCATTGTCCACTTACCCTCCCTGAGCATCCCTCTCAGATACTGCCCCTCCTGCTCCCACCCCAGGGCTCTGAGAGCTCAAGTCATCCATCAAAGAATTCCCCTTACAAAGAGAARCTTCCAACCAGCTTCTATAAAACTAAAATTCCTCTATTTAATTGCACATAAAATTCTAGAGAGCTAGCATGGCAGAGTTCTGGGGCTCAGAATCTGGGAGCTAGAATGGTCCTAAAAGCTAATACTATCCACTTGGTTTATAGCTATCGAGCCCCTAAGGTTCTGGGAAGGGAGGGAGTTTGCCCAAGCCACAGACACRCAATTTGGAGCCAGCTCCGAGAATTAGCAGAGCAGCCTTGGCTTTTAATCAAAGAATAAGCTTTTCTCTCTTCTTATTTATATCTTCCCAAGGATGCAGGTCACTGATCCCTCCTCCCAGCAGGTGAGCTGTGCTAGTCTTACAAGATGCCCAAAGCTAAACACGACTTTTCCCAGGGAGGTATACCAGATGGTCACAACACTTGTCTTCTACGGCAAAGCTCAGGCCKCCTGTCATATAGGTAGGAATGTTTGCATACAGTGAAGGAATTAGTTGCACTAGAGGGATGCCCCAACTCCCAGATTCMCAGTGGTGACAAAGCACTCAGTATCTGCTGGGGGAGGAACAGCTGAGTCCAGCTTTCAAAGCATCTATCTCTGTTCACTGGTTACCTTAGGAGCCCCCTTAGGAGCCCCAGTAATGAGAGGAGTGTGTATTCCTTTTGCTAAGAAATTCCTCAAAGATGGAGAGGACCTGAGCTTCAGACGAGGCCATATGGGTTCAAAGCTGTCTTCCTAGAGATCAGGGCTTCTCAGCAGAAGCAAGGCCTGTTCTGGGTATGTGTAGGGATCGAAGAGGGTGTGGAGTGATGGGTGCCGTCCCTGTAAGATCACAGGCCAGCGCCTGTGGACCTAGAGGGCAGCTGTGTTCCCAGTACTCTTTTCTCATCTTGTCTGAAGGAGAAGAGACAACCTGGACTGGGTGTCATGACTCCTGGACTCTGGTCYGGACACTGCAGCTTTCYTATCATGTGCCTTCAAGTGGCTCTGAGTTCCCATGTACTCGAGGGCTGTAAGTGGTAACGATGGCTGACCATAGTAACCATTAGCTCCTCCCATTCTCCCCTATCCGCTTCTCATTAGTCTTGTGACCTTCCTGGGCCTGTTTCTCCTGTAGTGCAGCCCTCAACTCCATGTTTCAAAGGCATCTTGGCTAGATCCACTCCCACGCCGGGACACCTTCTAGGTGCAAACCAAAGCAATTACTGGGTGATTATGTGTCTCATGGATGTCACTGCTGGGGCGAGGAGGCCACGCCTCTTCTCTGGAACTCCGACTTCATGCCTAGGAGTGCCGGTGATGTTCTTCATCGATGTGGATCTGACTGGAGATYCTGACGATCCACACACACTGCAGCACAGGGACCAGGCGTTCATCTGGCTGTTTCATGGCAGGTGAGTGGGCAGGGRCTGGGGACCTCAGGCGAGGGGTGTCCCTGCGAGRAGCTTTCACACTTGCGGGACAGGAGGGGTGCTRTTTGGGATGAAGCTTTGATCATTGCTTGTTAGGATTT
The DNA here is from genome assembly GCA_002335545.1 of Apodemus speciosus. NCBI lineage: Eukaryota > Metazoa > Chordata > Mammalia > Rodentia > Muridae > Apodemus > Apodemus speciosus. The sequence continues at coordinate 6,553 of BDUI01026346.1, read as the reverse complement.
TAGATTTGGTTGGTCCACAAGATATTCTCCCACAGTCATCAAGAACTGGAGGCACTAACCCCGAACCACCCTGTCGATTATGGCCCC
>BDUI01026319.1:10823-22337 GCA_002335545.1 Apodemus speciosus | reverse complement strand
CAATGCATCAGTGTAGGGAAATACCAGAACGGGGAAGTGGGAAGGGGTGGATGGGGGAACAGGGGGAGGGAAAAGGGCAAAAGGGACCTTTGGGGGGTGTGGAACCAGGAAAAGGGAAATGAAATGTAAACAAGGAATATATCCAATAAAAAAAATTCCCTGACCAAAAAAAAAAAAAATTAACAGTTAAAAAAATCTTATCCAGCTGTGAACTCTATGAGTTATACCTAGCAAAATAAGCTCGTTGGTATAATAGTAGCACCGATGACATGGGAGCTACCAACCACTCTCTGATAGATTTTAATGTCCAGTTCACAAAATGGAACCCATACCTGGCATAGATTTAGAGGCCAAGAACCTATAGCTAGATAGGTCCTAGGTCCTAGGAGAGAACCTACAACCACTGCTTCCTGACTTGTCATTATACCCAAAGACTAGCGCATCTTTCAGACCTCATTAGGAAAGCTTCTTTGGGCAGTAGACAGTACACAGACCAATAACTGGTTGGGGTATATAAATGACTGTGGGACCCGCAGTCTTAAACTGGATATTCACATCACATACCCCTCCTCCCAAGACTCAGGGATTATGGGAGAAGAGGCAACAGGACCTCAAGAGCCAGAGGCAGTGAACAATGACAAGGCAACATTGTTCTCTGGCCCAGCAGCACAGTTTTTGCTTGTGAACTCCTAACAGATGTAACAGAATGTGCACACCCAAGTCACCCAAAATCCCTCCGTGGAGGTGGAATGGGAGGGCGAGGTACCATCTATAGCTGAGGAACTGCTGGTCATTGAAAGCTGCCAGGAAAGGAGGCGTTCCTTTCATTAAAGATGTGGTCCCTGGTACGTCTAAGATGCTCCAGTGGATGACCACATACCCAAGAGTAGATAAGCAGCACTAAGGGGACTCTATAGGGTTTTTTTTTAATGAAAATATAAAGTTAATTGGATATGAAGTAGAGAATAGATCTGGAAGGAGATGGAAGAGGGGATAAACGCAATCAAGACATAATTTATAAAGTTCTCAAAAATTAACATAAAAACCCTTCCAGAGCTTTCAGAAGCAAAATGGAGTGCTTATGATAAAAGTGCCGAAGGACAGCATCTGGTTATAAATGCAGATGACATCAGGCCTTAATGTGTATCAAGTGCAACATTCTTGACATGTCCACAGGCATTTATTGATCTTCCACTCTTTGCCAACCAGGGAATTTCCTAACAAGGATATCACATGACAAGACTTTCCCAATGCTAATTAATAGGAATAAATAAACCACTCTAAACATAATTAATAATAACACCTACAATTCTGTGTGATGAGCACGCACTGGATGCTCTGACTCTAATCCTCACAATTCAACATTTCTCTCTTCATCACATGCCCAGGGTGATGAAGTAGAAAATAATCTGATATCAGAGTCAAACAGGCTTGGGTTTGTCTCAGTGTTGGTGGACACTAGGTAAATAATACTTCCAAAGACAAACAGATTCCTGCCTATGAGACTGTTAGCTCACCTATAGCATTAAGCTTTCAAAACTAATAAGAGGCACTAATAAGAAATAAAAACACCTGCTGGAGAATCCTTGCCATAAGGGTTATTACTAATTTTACAGATTAAAAAAAATCATCTTCAGATTGGAACATTTAGGTAACTTGCTACGTTTAGGTTAGGATGCTGTTTTGTCATCTAACTGGAAGGGCTGGGTTTCCAATCCATAGTTTCTTCCCAGTTAGCTGCATTCTCTTCATAATCATCACTAATTAGTGAACACAATATTGTTCCAAGAACGACACTAGGTTTGTGCATATCAGGAGTCAACCCAACAACTAACCAAATTTTAAAAAGGCAAGATTTACAGTCTGGGGTGGCTCCTTTCCTAAATTGCTTGCCATGTAAACATTAAGACTCAGAGGTCAACTCCTCAGAGGCCATATTAAAACCATTTGTGATGACAGCTGGGTAGGTGGATACCAATAGATCCTGGGTTTGCTGAGCAACACAACCTAGACTAGAAGGCAAGCTCCAGGCCAGTGATGAAGGCTCTCTCAAACAGCAAGGGGATAGCTTCAGAGTAATGATACTTAAGGTTATTCTCTGGCCTACAGAAACACACATGCACACCCACACGCACGCGCACACACACACGCACAAGCATATCCACTCGCACATGAACATGTGCACACTTCATCTTTTCTTTTAAACTTTAAAATGACAAGAGACTCATATCAGCATTTTTTTCCATCCTGTAATCATCAGAACTGCAAGCCTTTGAGATAATTCTTCCGACCGCAGAGTTAAAGTCTTCCCTTGAGGGAAGGAAGCCATGTCTTAAATAAAGACCTTCTACTCCACAATCCTAGGGAAAGACACCCTGCTTGTTCTATGGAGATGGGATTCAGTAAAGGACTACTGGTGCTCTCTCCATTCTAAAAACATGTTTTAAATATTCAGATGGAACGGTGGAGAAAATTTAATTTGAACAGACAAATATCCATGGCAATGTTCTACCAGTAATAGGGACAATGGAGTCTTCTGTTCCATTTCATGCACATGAAGAGAGTCAGGCTGGGTATTACTCACGCACTTTATGTCTTGCGCGTCAATCAAGTCCCAAGTTATAATAAAGCTTCCTTTGTCAACCCTGTCATTAGTGGGTTCAGGATTCTTGAGGAGTGTATACAAACCTCCCACACCCACACAGTTATTTAAAGTGATTGCTGAAGTCACTTAAAAGCCATTATCTAGTCTGTTGGCCAGACTCCACCTCTCTCCTACAGAATATGGCATATCTTATTGTCTCTGCTTATTATCTCATAATTGTTGACTTATAGGTGTTTGTAAAATCTTAGTTACATTGTCAGACCTGTTGGTCTTTCTATCCATGCATTTAGATATTCAACAAATAATTATCAAATGACTGCCTAGACTAAACACAAGCTCAGAATTAGCAGAATTGTGCTGAGGGAGAGAGAGGGAGGGAGGGGGAGGGAAGAGAGAGAGAGAGAGAGAGAGAGAGAGAGAGAGAGAGAGAGAGAGAGAGAAGAGTCTGCACAGAAGAAGAGTTGCAGGTGTGTGCGTGCCTTAGTACAAGGGTCAAAGTCAGGAGACAACATCAGCTGTCTGTCCTCATCGTCCATGCTATCTGAGATGGGGTCTCTTTGTCGTTACTGTGATTACGCCAAGCTTGCTGGCCTTTGAGATTCCAGGGACCTTCCCGTCTCTGCCTTCCATCTTCCCATAGGAACTTGGGGATCAGGAATGCACCCTACCAGGCCCAGCTTTTCTGCATGTGTGAACTCAGGACCTTATGGTTACACAGCCAGCAAATAACCCACCATCCAGTACTTCTTTCTATTTTCTTTGACAGCCTGGTACAGAGAACAGAGTCCTGGTTCTGGACATAGAGACCTGGATCTTTTGTTTATTCAGTGGAAGACAGTGTTGTTTCGCCAAGTCTCACTTTGAACACTTGTAAGCTGCCAATAATTTATTTGACATCTCTGAACGGGTCTTACAAATGTCAAATTAGAATATATAATTAAAAGTATAAAAGGCATATAACCTTAAACAGAAGTAATCATTATTAAAATTGTGTTTAACCTGTCATTTATATTTATATCTAATTCTCCTCCCATTATATATTTCATGTCATTTCGTAATCAGAAGCTATTGTTTCTGTTATTGCTGTGTCTAAACAGGACATCATTATTTACTGCTTTTGTAAGCGAGTCAAGAGGCAAAAGAAGTCTTTGAAGTTACCATGTTTCCTCCAAATAATCCCATGTGCTTCACTTATACAATAAAGAATCCCCTGGCCTTCTTGCGGCTTACAATATAGTTGCAAATACAGATATAGCCCAGCCCCTTGGTTATTGATCAGTGTTAGTAGATATGAGCAAGATACGGTAGGAGCACAAAACAAGAAGGCCAACAGACAAAAACATGATCCAGTATTGTAGGGGAGTACCAGAACAGAGAAATGGGAGGGGGTGATTGGGGAATGGGTGGCGGGAAGAGGACTTATGGGACATATGGTGAGGGGGGAACCGAGAAAGAGGAAAGGATTCGGAATGTAAACAAAGAATATAGAAAATTTTTTTAAAAAAAAGAATATTGGGAAATAAAATACTGTGGCCCATGCCCTCAAAAAATTGCCACATCAAAAAAAAAAAAAAAACCCAGCCTGAAGAGAGCTTTCTGGAGGAGAACTAGAAGTTTCTTATACAAGGGAATGAATCAGGAGCCATGTTCCTGCAGAGAGAAGTGGTTATGGAATCTCAAAGCCGAGGCTTGGCATACCGATGTTCGGAGTCTTGGGATGTCAGTCAGCACTGGAGAGGGCCAAGACTAGAGGCAAGAGATAAACCGGAGGCAGAGGACTTTTTGTCGGGTCATGGTAGGTCTTATAAGCAAAGGAAGAATGTGGGCGTCCACACTGTGGTCTTATTTCCATTACTGTAGCGTAACCTTAAAGTTGCTGGACAACCTTACAGGTGTACCAACCTCCCCACAACCCGGAACTCTGAGCAGAGTGTGTAAGAGAACTAGGCTCCCATCCTACCTAACACTCTGTTTGCAGCAATGTAGCCAAGGGTCGCTGTGTGGTAAGAAGTTACAGAATCTCAGGACAACCTTTGGCAAAATCACGTAGAGGCCACAGACGCTGTGAGAAATTGATAAAATGGCCCTGCAATGAGGAAAAAAAATGAGTAGAAATTCAGATAACTTTGTCAAAACCCTGAAGACATCCACAGAAGGGTCAAGTCATTAAACCTGAAGTGGACAAAGCAAACTCAGAAGTGGCTAGAAAGAGAGAATAAACCCCAGCAATGTTCTAAGGAGAACGCTAGCCAATGGGGAGCAAAGAGGATAATTATTACAGTTGATGTCAGGTAGAGCTCATAGATACCCATGGGCAATAGTTTTAATGCAGTGAGACCAGAAGCCACAACGTGAGCTGAGCTGCCACAGGAGTGCGTCATGGCTGCCCAGAACAGGCGGCTGAGAAACTAAAAGCAGTAGTTGATCCAGAGATAATGAATGGCATTAGCATATCTTTTAAATTGCAGAGATTCATAGGGTGGAGAGACCACGATGGCTCTTGCAGACACAGGTTTGGTTCCCAGCATCCACATCCTTTAGTTCACAATCACTCCTGCTCCAGGGGATCTGATGCCTTCTTCTGACCTCCATGGGCTCTGCAGATATGTGAACAAACCCAATTCATGCGCACGCATGCACACACACACACACACTACACACACACACACACACACACACACACACACACACACACACGGTCTCTTTTTAAAAAGATGGAAAGATTCATACACATTTACATATTAATGATAAAAGGACACATGGATATTGTATGGCATTCTAGATCACACAAAACTGAGCAAAACCAAAATGATCTAGAGTTAGGAGGATCCAGCCACAAAGTGGAGTGGAGAGATGGTGGCATCTGCCTTTACAGACAGGACAGAGTTCATCTGACCAAACCTCTGGCTAGCAGAATAAAAGGAAGTCTCATTGAAAATACCAGGCCATGCACTGAGCTGTCTGGAGGGGAAAAAAATAGAATTTTCCAAGCAAGAAAAGGAGACAGGGCGGGGACTGACAGGGTCATTTAATAAGCATGTGAAACAGTGCCTACTTGTATAGATTTGAAAACAATCAGACTAGTAGATGCTAGATAATGAAGCTCTCCACATGTTATTATTCTAGTACATCTGTTTAAACTATATACTCACCTCACTCAAGACTGAGATACAGAGAGCTCCCGGAAGGCAAACTTTCACTGAAGTTCTAGTACTTAATGGAAGTCTGTAAATGTCCTAGGATTCCATGGATCCGTGAGGCTGAAATAGAAAGCTGTACACAACAGTTTGGATGATTGGTCGATTGGGGTTGGGGTTTTTTGGTGTTTTTTATTTGTTTGGTTTCTTTGCTTTTGTTTTTTGTTTGTTTGTTTCTTTGTTTGGAATTTATTGTTGTTTATTTGTTTGTTTTTGACCAATGCCTTTACCACCAGGAGGTACCATGATTATGTTTAATACTCAAATATAAATGTATCAATTTCTGTATATAAATATACTTAGCCTTGTGGACAATTGCACAAACTGTAGCGCGCTCCTGAGTTTTGGAGACACACAGTTGGTCCTCGGTGACCATAAGTTTTATTTCCACTGATTTGATTAACTGTGAGCTGACAGTGTTGGGGCTGGGCTGTCTTCCCCTGTAAGCATTCCTAAGCCATACAGTCTGACAACTGTTTACCTAACATTTTTGTTGGAGTGTGTGTTATAAATAATGTAGAGCTAGCACGTGGGAGTGTATGTAAGGTAAATGCAAAGAATGGGAGTTAACATAAGGGATTGGAGCATCCATGGATTTGGGAGTCCTCAGCGGTCCTAGAACCCAACCCCCATGGATTCAGACTGAAAACTTGATCTGTTAAGTAGAAGAAGGGGCACTGCAACTGTAACACATATCAGGACCGGGGCGGTTCCTGAAACTTCTGCAGCTGGGGTCAGAAGGAAAGTGAAAAGAACTGTAGACTGACTAGCCAGTTAGAAGAAGCTTGCCCTGAGCCTCAGGTCATTTGATAGAGCATTTACCTTCTCAGTCCATTGTGGTTGACAAAGGGCAGGGCCTGCCTGTTTATCTTGCTCCTGGGGTGTTTTAGTCAGTGTTCTATCGCTATGAATAGTCTATCATGCTTCTTAAAGTAAGCATGTAATTGCACAAATGGTTTACAGTTCAGAGATTGAGCCCACCATGGGCATAGCAAAACACATGACAGCACGTAGGAAGACACGGTGCTGGAGAAGTTCTACATCCAGATCTGCAGGCAGCAGGGAGAGAAAGCCACTGGGCCTGGCYTGGCCTTCTAAGACTTCATAGTCCTCCTCCCTAAAACACACTTCCTACAACAAGGCCACACCTACTCCAACAAGGCCACACCCCTCATCCTCTCAAGTAGTGCCATCACCTAATGAGAAAGCATTCAAACACAAGAGCCTATGGGAGTCATCCTTAGTCAAACCATCACAATTCCAGGGACCATTCCTATTCAAACCACCACTGCATGAGGTGAACTTCTGGAGGAAAGTACTCCTGGGAAGGAAGCAGCTGTCCATGTTCTCTACCAAGTTTTCATCTGAGCTCTAAAGATCACCCTACCTTGGTTCCTGAACAATGACACTATTTGACTGCTTTGCCTCTATCAGGAGAGGGAACTGAAGGCAGTCCCTGGAGAGTATATCTCTTTATTCTGTCACTCCTGCACTGGGGACTGGTGAGATCTGTAGCCTTCAGTCCTCCTCTGTCTCCAAAACAGCAGAAATGAAGGACTGGGAACACGGAGCATCCAGTTCCATAGAGACTCCACATAGCCTGAGGTGTGACCTTAGAGATAGTACAATTACCCAAGGTTACAAAGTCCTGGCTCATGGCACCAGATACTTGTATCAGAGCTCTGGATTCTGGGGACAATGTTTCTCTCATACAGTTTTAATTGCTTTCTGTTGCTATGATAAAACACCATGACTATAAGCAACTTGGGGAAGAAAAGATGTAATCGGCTTACATTTTACATCATAGTCCAGCATAGAAGGAAGTCAGGGCAGACACTCAAGGTAGGAATATTGTCTTAGTCATGGTTTTCCTGCTGTGAACAGACACCATTACCAAGGCAACTCTTATAAGAACATTTAACTGGGACCAGCTTACAAGTTCAGAGGTTCAGTTGAGTATCATCATGGCTTGCAGGTTCAGAAGTTCAGTCCATTATCATCAAGGCGGGAGCATGGCAGCATCCAGGCAGGTATGGTGCAGGAGGAGCTGAGAGTTCTACATCTTCATCTGAAGGCTGCTATCTGAAGACTGGCTTCCAGGCAGCCAGAATGAGGGTTTTAAAGCCCATACCCATAGTAACACACTTCTTCCAACAGGGCCACAGCTACTCCCACAAGGGCACACCTCCTAATAGTGCTACTCCCTGGGCCAAGCATGTACAAATCACCACAAATATGCAAGTAGGAACTGAAGCAGCAACCATGGAGGAAGGCTGCTTAATTGCTCCATTCCCCTGGCTTTCTCTGTTTCCATAGACACCCCAGGACCTGCCCAGTGAGTACCACCCACAGTGTACTGGGTCCTCCCACATCAACCTTCAGTCAAGAGAATGCCCTACTCGCCTATAAGTATTCTGATGGAGGCATTTTCTCAGCTGAAGTTCTTTCCATCAAACTCACACACACATACATACACACACACACACACACACACACACACACACACACACACACACACCAGGACACATACCTTTATCATTCTATCTATTTTCAATTAGCTTTTCCTGACCATTTCTACCTGTTCTACATGACTCAGAGAGGAAAATAAGACATCTATCGCTACATATATTATAGATAAAAATCTACATTTTTCTAAGGTACAAGCTTATTTAAGGCCGTATCTGCCCCTGTGGGGAGGGAGTGGGGGCGGCATGTAACTTTCTTCATCTCCTATTTTCTCACTTTAGGAAGAAACCGCTGAGATATCATTCAGAGAGTCTTGAAAACTCACTCAGGTGCGCCAACGTACAGAAGAATATCCCTCACACCACCGCTATTCCCACCCAAAAGAAACAGTTCCAAGTAGCTATAGCTATCCTGCCTGGCTGCTCTTTTCCAATTTGAAAATCTGTCTTTTCAAAGCAAGAGAGAGAGAGAGAGAGAGAGAGAGAGAGAGAGAGAGAGAGAGACCAGTAAGCTTCGCCCCATCCAAAGCTGCACCTTGTGGCGATGAAGCAGATGGTCCTTAGACGTGGTCTTTGTCCTTGGAAGTAAGAGTCCTATCTCCAGGGCCTGTTTGTGTCTTTCAGGCACCATATACATATGTGTATACACTCATAAACTTGCATATCCTACACACACACATACAAACACACACATTCACACACANCACACACACACACACACACACACACACACACACACACACACACACACACACCAGCAGCAGCAGCAGCCCATACACCCAAAACGAGAAGAGCCCATGCAAGAGCGGAGGAAATGCCCTTTATGTCTACAGGCTGCCTCCAGCAAAAGCATGCCTAAATGCAATAGGTTAAATATATTGCTGCCATTACACTCTGCAAGAAACACATTCCATAAAAACGAAGGTGCTGTAAATTATACAAATATGATGCTAACAAGCCAGGAAACGCTCCGCTAATGAGGTCAGCTACAGAACTCCTGCAGCGCAGCAAATCATCTGCCAATCCTGCACATGAGGTACCAGAATGGCATTGGGTCAGCATTTTCTGAGCGGGCTCGTAACCCGCTGTTTGGTGTATGGTTACACAGGTAGATAAAAGGCTCCCACATCTCCCCCTCCCCATGCTGCACTCCCAGGTTTATTTGTGTGTCAAATATCCAAGTCACCAGATGAGCACACTCTGCATTAACGCACCTGACTATTTCACCCATTGTTCTCCTGCTCAGAGTGGAGAATTAGTCACTCGGATGTGTAAATATTGGTTACAGTTTTGAAGCACGCAAGCTTTGTGTTTCCATCAAGCCCCGTTCCTGGAGGAATTATGCATGCTGTTGGCACCGGGTTTTGTACACACTGTATTTGCTAAAGCTCTAAAAATCAAATAAACATGTTCTCGGCTCCTGAATTATTAGTCCATTCACCATCTTTCCCCGTTAGGAGGGGGACGATAAACACGCCGGAATGTGGCATTTAGGAACTGCAACAAGATTTCTGCTTGGCATTTACAAGTTGGAGAGCAATCGGAACACCCTTCCTGTGCTTTTGTCACACAGCTTGGAGCACAGAGCCAAGACACCTTTGGAATCATTTAGCCCTTGGCCAACAAGACCTTCATCTGGGGTCAAGATGCAGGCTCCACTTCCGGACAATCGTCAGAAGTGGAGATGAGTACTTGTTCGGGGCGTGACGCAGATCCACTGGGTCAACAATCTCTATCTCAAAACCAGTTCTAGCCAACTTCAGAAGACAGCTCAATAATTTCCACAGCAAGCTAGATTTCCTGTGGTCAGGAGGAGGGGGTGRCCAGCATGGAGTGTCCAAAGATCCCAGACTGACAGCCATTTCGGAAGAAAAGAGGGCTGCTAGCTCTAATCCCATAGGTTCTTGGCACCGTTTTTTTCTATCCCAAGATCCGGAGCAATTAAGGTTTAACACCACTGAGGGTGAATGAATAGAAGTGGGAGAAGTTTAATATGAGATGCTCAAACGAATGCCAGTGAGCACTGAGCAGGTAAATATAATCACAAAGAYACCTCCTCCCTCCCCAGCACTGAGCACAGTGTTTATGGTTGGGTTCCACTTTAGAGCCAGCATCAGGGGTGGGGGGTAGTGTGTGCCCTATCTGCCTGGCTTAGTCTTTGTTGCAGACACCTGTTTATTCTCCATCTCGAAGGCTTTATTGAGTCTGTATTCTCCCCAGTCTCAGGGCCCTGCCGTGGATCTATTTGTATACACATATTGCAGGTTTTGGAAATAACTTCAGCACATAAATGCCACTATTTCCAGCAGAGTTGGTGTAAACCGTATTTACTACCCAAAAACTCAGCTAAAAATCGAGCTGCAAGGAAACGGTAGCGGCAGCAGCAACAGCAACAACAACAACAACAACAACAACAACAACAACAAAGAAATCAGCGACAGCCACAAAACCGCAACCACAAATCAAAACAGTCCATAGAGTAGCCTTCGGGTGGAAGCAAAGGCAGAGAAAGAGGGCAGCCCGTGGCTGCATCCCACACATATGAATGAGCACCAAGCCACCAAGTCCCTGCTCCACCTTAAACACAACCTGCATGTGGGAGTCTGGGAGATGCAGAGGGTATTGAAGAAGGTGCCGGCAGAGGGGACCCTGGAAATGTGAACAGTCTAGTGTGGCAGGAAATCCAGAGTCCATCAGTATACTTCAGGGCAGTGTCACTAAAGTGACCCAGGCTCCTGAATCAGCCAAATGAGAGAAAACACCTCAGCAGCCATACCGCCATGTCAAGATTCTCCCTTGCCTTAAAAGTGTGAATCATTTTTCTGACTGCTCAAACCTAGAGAATTCAGGCCACACTACCACAGGCACACTTATCCCAAGGTCATTGTTTCAAGAGTCACTGAGCACCTACTGTTAGTAAAAGAAAGCTATGTGTTTAGCAATAGACAGGAAAGGGACACCTCTAAGACATTACAGTCTACTAAAGGAAGTTTCAAAAAAATGTGAGAGTTGAATCTGTATATTGCTTTTGGCAAGACAAAATCCCCATCAAAAGCCCAACTCAGTTCTTCATAGAGTTAGAAAGAGCAATTCTCAAATTCACCTGGAATAACAAAAAACCCAGGATAGCTAAAACTATTCTCAACAATAAAAGAACTTGTGGGGGAATCAATATTCCGGACCTCAAGCAATACTACAGAGCACTTGTGTTAAAAACTGCATGGTATTGGTACAGTGACAGGCAGGT
>BDUI01026310.1:8662-18869 GCA_002335545.1 Apodemus speciosus | reverse complement strand
TAAAATGGATCACCTCACCAGTGGCAAACACATTTGAGTCAAAGCTTTGAGTGTAATCACGCAGCATATTGGTTTCATTATATTAATGCCAGTTAGCATAGTGATAAGCAATTCCAAATCCTTTAAGCCCTTCTCGTCTTTTGCTATATGATACCCAGAAAGAAAAAAAATTGTTAAAATACTACTCAAATTACATCCCGAGCTCAGGGGTGTCAAAGAGTCTTCCCTTTTATGGCAGTTCAGCATTAATGTGAGAACATATCTTCCCATGAAAATTTAATTTGAAAGCCCATCATTTACATTCTGAAAGACATATATGGAAATTCTTGACTTAGGTCTCATTTCTTTCTTTCTGCCAAGTGGTAAAACCTAGCATATCATACCCCAAGTCATGCATTATTACATAGTGCAGGTTTACAAAAGCCACTAAATCATTTGCTGTGCTATTCAGGGAAATATCATTATAGTAGAACTGAAACAAGCCACAGAGTAGAAGATATGTTACTGAAATAAACCACACACAAGCCTGCCTTTTGAAACATTTTCCCATGGCAGAATCAAAATATGTCTAAATGAGGCTGAGGCATTGCTCAAGGAGGCACTGTGGCAGAATGTCCATAAGATATGGTATGGTATGGTATGGTATGGTATGGTATGGTATGGTATGGTATGGTATGGTATGATATGATATGATATGATATGATATGATATGATATGATAGGCGATTTGACCATGTGCAAATGTTTATCAGCTCACTAATGAGACAAAGGCAGAACATAAGCAGATTATAGTCWGTTCCCATCCTCAAAGCCAGATATGCTGRCAATCGCATACACAGGAACAACAATAGCATCCCGCTGCAATCCTAGAAAATTGAGCAATCTTAGGTCACAAAGTTTACCCCTTTCTATAACTTTTTGTATCTGGTGAAATTAAATTGTTGATTTAAAGGCACATATAATTAAATGATAAAAAGAYACAAAAAATAGAAAGAAGTTTGGAAATATGGGAGATGCAAACAAATATGCTTAAGTGAGTCAGGCTGCTTCTGAAGTTCTGGATAAAAGGGGCTTTGCATGTTCAGATTTCCAATGCTCTAAACCGAAAGGCTCTCTTCCTTTRTTTTCCCTAGGTCTTTTACCACTAGAGATATCAGATTTCCAATGGTTATGATGACTCATTGAAGTACACAGTTAGTTGGGATGCTGTTATCTGATTTAAATTAAAATGCAAAACAATACTGCTATTTCCATTTCAAAATGTGACTGGATATGGAGATTCAAGGAATCAGAAAAAGCAGCAATCGAAGAGGAAATTAGATTGGCATGCTTTATTTACAAGGATAGAAAGGATGGCAGAAATGTCCCTTATTAAAGCAACTTTTTTTTTCTTTTCTCTTTCCAGTAACATAGTTGAAGTTGTTATGGAAATTCCTTCTAAACCTATGGGGCCAACAGCAACATCAGTGTGCTGCATTRTACGCTATGGCTGCAAGTCYGCTATTATGTAAAAGGGGCAACTTGAGGATTCTCTTTTTACAAACTAAYTCTTGTCTGTTTCATATAGGTGCGTGCTAGTGCAATTGCCCAAGATGCTGATCAGAATTACGACTATGCCAGTAACAGTGTGGTCCTTCACCTGGAACCAGGCGATGAAGTCTATATCAAATTAGATGGTGGGAAAGCCCACGGAGGAAACAACAACAAATACAGCACATTCTCTGGATTTATTATTTATGCTGACTGATAATGCAGAGACTGAGCTTGCTGTTCTGAGTTTGAATGCTGGATTCGTATGGCTAACGTCAGTGAATCAAGGATCCCAGAGGATGCCCATTGCAGGGCTTCTCGGTTGTGTAAATGTGGGGAGATCAAATGCTACCTGACTCACATCTGTATCACTCAGACACATTATGTAAAAAAAAAAAAGTATTTAACGCAAGATAAGCAGATGTGTGATCCACTACCGCCAAAGCAAATACTCCTTATTGTTAGTGTCCATGTGAATGAAGTCCTATATAGACCACACATTTTTATAGAAAAATCTAAGACACTGAATTATTTCTTCGATATCTATGATACTTTGGTGTAACTGTGATCTTGCTGCTTTATTCACGTGTCAGCTTTGGTTCTTGTGAGTTTACCTGCTTATTAAGGTATTTGGAGTCTATTTGTAGTGTAGGGAGGAGTCATTTTTTCCCTGCAGGAGAAGGTCTAATTGAAGTAATGCTGCTTGTCCCCAAAGATATTGTTTGCCTTGTACTCTGGTTATCTTTAGAGCTAGACCTGGGAATGATTCAACTTGAAGCCTTAACCTGGAATTTTCTGGATTTGTGGGAATTCCCAAGCCTGTGATCATTTTCACATTTTCTTTTCTTTTCATGTGAATTTTCTTTTCTCTCTTTTCTGGTGATAGTCTTAAAAAATAGAGATTGAAATTGTATCATAGGATTACCCTCTAAGTGTGAAAATGTATAATTATGTATGGTATTTAGAAAAAAAANGTGGATTAATAATTTTATTGCAGTCTCTTTAGGGAAAAAATGCCTCAAATTTTAACTTTCCTTGTTGCAAAAGTGGTTTTAAAATGCCATATTAATCATTAAGCATTAATTAAAGAACAGCAGGATAATTAGTAGGATCATCAATATTACAAGAAACATTAGATTGCTCCAGAAGGGGGCAATGTAGCTAGAAACACTTTCATTTTTCTCAAGTACTGCAGATCACAGACTCAGGATTGGGGAAGACATCCAAAATGACTCTTAGGGGACATAGCTTTAAACTTTTGCTTGGAAACATGCTTCTCCATCTTGACTTTATTAAGGACAAACAATGGGACTCACTTGAGCCCAGTAGCCCCCACAAGAGGTTTCCCTGTAGTAATTATCCAGTTTCTCATAGGAAGGAAGTGATAAGTCATCACTGGTTCTGTGTAGATTGGATTAATGTCTCCCGTAGACTTGAAACCACTGACTATTCTCTGCTAATTTTTCAGGTCTGGGCTCATGAACAGCCATCCTATTTAAAAGTCAGCCATTGTTTAGGGTTTTCTATGAGTATCTTGTCAAGTACCCTCTCAGTCAGTCCTCTAAGGAGCATCTTAGGAACGATGTTGGTGAGGATGTGTGAGTAGCCRTGACCTCCGTACTTCATGAGTCGATGCTTTGTGTGTATGTCATGTGCCATGAGGATCTGATCTTCGTAGCCCTCATCCACTAGAAAATGGACCCTGTGTGAAAACATGAACTCATTACATGCCAGGAGTCTCACATTTGAGATGTTCCCTTTCACTCCTGAACATACTATGCTTATAAAGATTCTGCCTCTCCCCGTGGCATATGTACCAGGGGATTCTAAGTGAATACCGAGCAGGTGTTCTTCATCCTAGTATGAATGAGATCCTCATTCTGTGCACACAGAAATTTCTACCCATACTTCTGACGGTGTCTCCTCTCTATAATGCTTGTCTTAGCCTCAATTTTTGGCACCTCCCCCCCCCCGCCCCCCCCCAAGTCACTGGGCACTTGTGATTAAATTATAGAAACAAAAGGAATCTTCAGACAAGTAAAGTCAGCTGATTTTCAGAGTATGTGCTATGTCATTATACAGTCAATGAAAATGGGTTGGCAAAGTTCTCTATATTCAAGCCATCTGCTCCTCTGATGTCTACAGGAATTTTGACTTAGTAGTAGTCTCTTAACATTAGAGAAACTGACCAAAAGTTTTTAGTCTGTCTTCCTTGTCAAAAGGCTGCTAAAATAGCAAGCTGTTCCTTTAAATCCATAGTCAGTTGACTAAAAGACAGCTTCCTGGCTGTAAAAAAAAAAAAAAAAAAAAAGTAATCCTCTTTGCCTAGTTAAGAGCTGTAATCTGCAGCATGAGTCACCTCATGACAGCCACCATCTGTATGCGTCTGCACTTTGGGCAGTGTCTGCCCCTGACCACTGTGGGCAGAGGTGCAACTTGCAAATGATGGTTTATCTTTGGGATGCTTATACACAAAATCTTGTGAGTATCAAGAGTACCAAATGGATGTAGGTGGATAGATCATAGCTCTTCCTCTGGGAGCTGACTATTGGAAAGGTCTTCTTTGGTTTTAATAGGCAGATAGAGCATTTCTTGGTATTCTCGGGCACAAGTCCTATTTAATAACCACTGTGATACTCACGGGACACTACGCACAAAAATCCATGGCACGAAACTCTGCCTTCTGAGAACCTTTAAAACAAGTTACAATCGAATACTAGACAGATTTGAAGGTCAAAGGAATGTAAGTGSCAGAAATAAGATCTAATCTGGGTGCTCGGTAAAGAATCAGAGTTCATAGGCACACGTGGATGCCACGCCTCTTTTACAGATACATGGCCCCTAGAAGATCATTTATGCCACTAAGGCTATGTGGCTTCTTAAAACTGGTCCTGGAGTCCTGGTCTGTAGTTACTTTCGAACAAACTATATTTCAGGTGTTAGCAAAGGGAGTTATATGATGATTTATCACACAAAGGGAAAAGTCTCACAGACTACCTGTGCAATGGTGAGACTCAGGATAACATGAACAGAATGGAATGTTACAGGAAGGGCATTTTTTGGGACGCTCTTGTTGCCTGGTGGATTTTCCTGAGCATTCTCAAGGTTTTACACCTTCTCTTATTGTCTGAGAACTGTATTGCAGATGTAGCTCAGCAGACCGGTATAGCTCAGGCCCAGTGTACCATAGGCACTGGGCTCTAGCTCCAGTACTGCTTAAGGATGAGTGGTGGAGGCATGCAGGGCTGTGATGTCATCCCATTCCAGAGGTTGACAGCGGAGGAGCTGAAGCAAGAGAAGGACAGGCTCACCCTTGGCCTCAGGCCACTCTGGACCACCTGGACTATGTCAGACTTTTTTTTCCAAAACAACAGAAGAACAGCTGAGGCCTTCCTCTTCAAGCTCAGGATGTAGGTCAGTGGAAGCGTAGTTGCTTCTCTGAGGATTTTGATGCGTCATTACTATGATGACACACRGTCAGACAAATTCCTAGGACATACCTTTGTTCCACCTTGAAACACAGTATTCTTAAGTTGGGAAGTTGTAGGAGAGAATGTGAYGGATAAAATTGTTGCAATTTAAAAAAAAGGAGAACCCTACAAAATCGTAACACTATGCCTGAAAAGGAAAAAAGAAACGTTCCCGAAACACAATCATATGCTGACCAGGATTGGAATGTGCCTGGACATGCCTATGCTAAGAGTTCATCTCTCAGGGGGTGGAATCATGCAGAAGAGCGGGAGTTATGAAGAAGCTGCCAGAAGGGAGGAGCCACTACAGATGAGAAGACAAAAAAAAATCACAGCAATTATAGCAATACAAATGAGTTCGTGTTTTGCAAACAAATATTAGAGAGAGACTCCAAAGTGTGAAAAGGCAGAGATATAATAAGATTTGAGAAATGGAGCGTAAGATTGAAAACAGGTGTTAGACACAGAATTTCTGGTGCTGAGAACCAGAGGTAGGCAGAAGCATGTGTCTACGTTCTTGCATTTGGGAGACTGCAGACTCCCATAGCTGAGAAAAGACTGTGGATGAACAATGCAAAGCACACAACCCCAAAGCCACTCAGTTGTTACCATTAGCTAGGCACAGTAAACAAATGCATGCTATTGATTTAAGCAGAACTAAGCAAGAGATACACAAGCATGCTCACAGCCTATACATATAATTTTAGATTTATACACATATACATTATTCAATATTGAATAYATAAAGAATGCTTACATTTGGTGCAATGAGAGTTAACCAAATTTAAAGTTTTGTTCTTGAATTAATAGCCCAAAGAAGTTAAGAAGGATTCATTGGGAAGCCCTCAGCCATTTTCCCACTACCCTATCTGCCTTTAGCATCCCCCCTTTCTTGTTCCAGAAGGCCTGGGAGCCTCACAGAAGACATAGTGATGCAGAAGACCCACCCCCACTGAGCGTTAGGAATTAAATGGAGATCCAGAGTGGAAACTCTCATCTCCAAACTGAATTAAAAAATATATTGAGGACATTCATCATGAAAGATTTACAGAAGACCTATTTGAAAAGCAATTGTGGGGAATGAGTGTGTGTGTGTGTGTGTGTGTGTGTGTGTGTGTGTGTGTGTGCGTGTGTGTGTGCCTGTGTGTTGCTGGGAACCAAACCCAACACTCTACAACAGAAGCCTTGCCTAGCCATTGCTTTAGCACCACTGTGTGTTTGTTTTGTTTGGAGATAATGAAAGATGATTGTGCTGCAGCACATTATTTTAATGTTTATATTTATTTACTTATTACATTATTACATTATTTATTTGTCTGGTGACAAAGGACATAACCCTCTGGATTAGGCACAAATTGGTAGGGCCTTAAAGAAACCTGTTTGTCTATCCTAACGATGTTCCTCACCATGGAAATTAAAATTATGATACAAAATAAAATATAAGAAACAACAGGGTCTGAGGAGATGGCTTATCAGGCAAAGCACTTGCTACACATGCAGGGAAAACAAAGGTTCAGATCTTCAACACCCACATAAAAAAAGGTGGGTAGGTATACAGGCCCACTTGTAACGTCAACCTTGGAAAGTGGGGTCGGGGGATTGCTKGAGCAGGCTGGTTAGTTAGACTAACTGAATCAGCAAGCGTTGGGATCAGCAACAGACCTGTTCAGTATACAAGGTGCAGGGATATGGGGGAAGACTCTCATCATTAACCTTCAGCCTCTACGTGCGCATGCGAGTGTGCCTCCTACGCATGCACACTACACAGACATACGCAAAGGGAACAACAAGAGGCAAATCATTTGTTTGCCAAAGAACTTGTCCAAGTATCAACACCGAGCTTCATTGGCCAGAGCGAAGGATGCAGTTTGCTTAGGTGGGATAGTCTTCACTTTACACAACTAGTGGAACATGTAGCAGCCAGCCCTCTCRACCTAACGACACTGAAATGGGCCACATTTTACTGTTCTTGGGATCACGGCAGGTGGATGTCGATATGTAGTAGCCTTGGAAAGCTCCAGGACATTCAAGGTCACCTTCCTGAGGGAGCAGTCTTCAGCTCCTTTGCCATGGGCCTGGGTTTGGAACATTCCCCTCAATCGTGCTGTGTATATGTCCCACTCTCGTTACCTCGCTCAGTGCGTTGGCGTCAGTTCTCAATCTAGCATGCCTTACTCCTGTCCCAGTAGTTTCCTTCTCAGATACTACACTTCTGTCCTTGTGATCACAGGATCTCTGGTCCCGAAATCTTAACCTTCTGCTCCCCRTGCTGGTCTTAGAAGCGCTTCCTTCTGTTTCCACCTACCCTGCTCTAACACATATACTCATTCGCTTCTTAAAGTTTCTAGCGTAACTTTTCTGTGACATCAACCCTAGATACGTACATATTTCTTCATATACCTTACCTCCAGCTTTGGCTCTCTGACCTTCAACCCTTCCTCTGTTCCCCTGGCCATCAACTGCACCTTTCTGATAAAAGTTCCAATCCTAGATATCGTTACGAGTTCTCATTCAGTGCCTCTACCCACAATGCTTCACAGACACTATTATCAATATTAAAAATATCTTTCGGTTAAATGATCAGTAAATCATACAGTCATGCAGGCCTGACTCACATCAGTCTTGGAAACACGCMTCTAACCCAGCAGCTGTTCTTCTTCTTCCTGACCTCAGCGAGGTCCTGCCTCTCATCTAGCCCCCTCCCCTCCTTCCTATGGAAACAATCGTGTCTGCCTTGCAGGAAGACTGGAAAACACAAAGGTATGCGGCCTCGGTTCTTGATCTTCTTGCTAAGGTATTTATCTGCACCAACAATATTGCTTGCCTTCTGCTCTCCCAATGCCAATGGGAAATGCTCTCTCAACTACCTTTCTAAGCATGCCCCAGGTTCCCCTGATTCGTCTCCTTAGGAGTCTGGATCGATATTGCTTATCTTTCCAGCATTTTAGAGTAAATATTCATTTAATCTTTCCATATTGAGTACCAGACATTCAAGTAAAAACTGCATAGTCTATTTTATAGAAATTCTGTATCAGTCTCTGAGAATTAGCGTTCTTCCTCGGGCCCATTCTCTCTGCCTCTGTCCCTCCCAACTTCTCATCTTAGCTTCAGAAACTGTCCAACCTTGGACGAAGGTTCCCTGGATCACCGTTGTCTGCCGGCATCGGCCCATCTCTCTTTCCTCCAGTGCTCTACTGAAGCAGCCTTCCCATGCTCCGCCCTCTTCTTCAGCTCCTGCTCTTTCCTCAAGCCTTCCACGGCGGCCACACTTCCTGATTATGAGTCTCTTAATCTGAAATCCAGTTATCATCCTTCAGCCTCGACCCTTCCCGATACCTGCGGCATATTGTAGGTGCTCACGCCTTTTGTTGGAGGCCTAGCTTCTCACTAAGATTCATTACATTTCCCCTGACGGTATCAGCTTGGAAGCAAATTTCTACCTGTCCGTAAGACACTGCTATTGACTCCGTCTATTCAATATTGTGTCTCTGACTCTCTGTTCTTGTTCTTCTCTCGATGCTCTTATCTAGTCCCAAGATTTACACGATCTCAGAGAAACTCTGTCAACTCTGTGTCTCAGCTCAGCAGATGCTCTGAACTMCGTGCTCCAGTGTTAGTTATTATTTTAGGAATAACAATACTTAGATACTCCTAAACTGAAGCCCTCTYTGCTAATCTCAGGTGTATTTCTCCTCTCAGAGTTCCCATCTTGGTTTATTTACTCTTCAATCCTCATGTCATCCTGTTACCAAGAGCRAACATCTTGGACTCTGTCAAAGAATGACGGTGGCCGTGGCTTTTTCTCATGACTCATTAGACAGTGTTGGAAGCTGCGATGCGTGGTGTTCACATGTGGCATTTCATCATTTTAGCTGTGACCACCACTTTAACGGATACGTTTAATAGAGCACTTTAAATATTAGTTGTAGAAAATCTTGGCTTTAGTGTGATCAACCGAGGAACRAAGAGCAGATTTCACTACAGAWAAAAGGAGAAATGGCTTTTTTCCCTGTCCTTCTCATGGCAAACGTGGGGTATTATCTGTTTCTTGTCAGCTGTCCATGTGCACTGAACTTCTAAGGCTCTTCTTAGCTTGAACCTACTTACTATGACTCATTTCGTTCTTGAAGTAATATATAGAGATTTTCTCCCTGGAACAGCTCAGAGATAATTTTCTCTGCCAATGCTGCCTCAGCCTGCTCACTATTTTCCAAATCTTTGCTAATACTCACCTAGCTAGGACACGCCAAAAGGGCTGGCAGAGAAGAGCATGTGGCGAAAGACTCAGAATAGTTACCTTTTAATTCTTTTGTTATCATCAGGCATATCAATATCTGGGCTTAGCTGGTAATTAAGGAGCTCTGTACCAAAGAGGTCATATTCCAAGTAACAGCCAAGTTGAGCAAACTCCAGCAGCTCTTTCTTATCAAATATAGTCCTAGAGACAATAAGAGACATTGTTATTAAAAGCATATTCTCTATGTGTATACTGTGACTATATATACTATATAATATATAGTAAATATATATAATAGGAATAATATATACATTATGTATAATAAGTTATATATATAACTATATATAACACACACATATATATATATTTATAAAACTCTAGAGACTRGAAAGATGACTCAGTGGGTAGCATTAGCACTTGCTGCCAAGCTTGATGACCTCAGGTTAGTCCCCAGGATGTACATGGTATAAGAAAAGAACTGATTTGCACAAGGTGCCCTCTGAACTCTGATTGTTCTCCACGGGATGAGCATACTCACACAGTCACGAAATAAATAAATAAATAAATGTCTTTAAAAAAACACAACCCTATGAAGTGACCTTTGTTGTCTTCAAGTTCAACTGAACAAGGTCAATTCATTATCAGATATGGAAACCTTTCTAGCCAAAGTAATGTTACCATTCTAAAGTTCTTAGGAATTCTATGCTTACACTAAATTTTCAGCTATTATCCAAGCAGAATTTTATAATGCTCCTACAGAATGTTTTTTTTTTTTTTTAGGATATGTTCTATCTTCTTTTTATTTTTATTTATTTTTATTTTTTTATTGGATATATTCTTTACTTACATTTCATTTCCATTTTCCTGGTTCCCCACCCCCCCAAATGTCCCATATGTCCTTTTCCCTCCCCCTGTTTCCCCATCCACCCCTTCCCACTTCCCTGTTCTGGTATTCCCCTACACTGATGCAT
>BDUI01026303.1:8880-21697 GCA_002335545.1 Apodemus speciosus | reverse complement strand
AGCAGAGAAACCTGGTGTGGGAACAGGCTGCAAAAAAAAAAAAAAAAAAAAAAAAAAAAAAAAAAAAAAATAGAAAAAAAAAAGATGTAATCATCTCAAATTGGAAGAGACTCCTAGAAATAAACCTCAAATATGATGATGGTATTTTGAGCAGAGAGAAGCAGAGGTCATATGAGAGATGGAATTATGGCCCTCTGAGTAGCTCTTGGTAAGAGTTAATGGCAGAGTTCAGAGTTGTGTAAGGGCCACCACTTATGCTTGGTTTATTTCCATCAGTGGAAGAATCACATTCTATTATTTAAATGTTTTTATTTTCCTCATTAAACCATGAGGTTTCCTTTAACCTGAATTTTTGAGGTTTGATGGATATGTTTATGTGTGGTGTGCATGCAGTTTTCGGGTGCACATATGTGCAAGTGTAAATATATATGTGCCTATGTGCATGTGGAGGTGAGAAGTTGACACTGGATGTTACCTCCAATTGTTCTGTACTATGTATTTTGAAGCAGGGTTTGTTTCTGAAGCTGGAACTCAAAAATTCATTGAATCTATGTAGTCGGCGCGTTCATAGATCCCTTTGTCCACCCACCAAGTGCATGGATTACAGGTGACTGCCATGCTCCTCCACCATTTACATGAGTACAGTGAATCCAAACCTTTTCCTCACATTAGCCTGGGAAATGCTTTATTCAATGATTTATTTCGTAAGCCATCATCTCTTAATTTTAGACATTCTTAATCTGTTTGAAATTCATTCAACTGCAAAAATAAACAAAACTCCATGTCTGTCTCTTCCTAATACTCTTTATCTTCACTGACTATTGATATCCCATTTCTCTATTTCATAAAACATAGCCCTTTACCCTCCAATATGGTTTCTGTCTTCATTTTTCCTAGTAAATTGGCTCTTCCTAGAATCCCTAGCAATATCATATTGTGAAATTCAAAGTGTATTTTTCTTTTCTCATTTCACTTGATTCTATGCATTTGTTATAGGTGATCCTACTTTCTTTCTTGAAAATACTGTTTTTTGAGTCATTAGAACAAGTCTCTCCCTTCCTGTATTGACCTCTGGCCTCTTGTGGAACTTTACCGATCTTCGTCTCTACTACACACATGCCATGAGGTTCTAATTCAGAGTAACCAAAGATAATGTTTGTAAATACAACCATTTGTTTAAAAAGCTTGTGATTCTGTTGTATTGAAAATTGCTATGTGATTAACTGAAGGCTATTTTTCCTTCTAGCATCAAAATTCTTTAAAAAAAAAAGAGTCTTCATCAATATTCAGTAAGTATGATATTCTAAAAAATAAAGATATCAAAGATGAGATTCAAATGAAATCTATGACTTTGTTTTTGTAGACGAGAACCTTTATATCTGTTGAACCCAATGAGAATGTCATATCCACTATCTTTCAGCCAAATCACAATTCTCACTTTGGTCATCTGCCTCTCTGACCTCTGACATATTTGTCAAAGTTGGATTTTAACTGTTTCATTCTTTGCTTTGACTTTATGGCATTAGCTGGCATAACTTAATGGACAACTGTAATCCAAAAGACTCTTAGGAGTGCATGCTAATAACTGTTAGGGTCCTAGAATCCCTGAAGGAAGACACCAGACTCAAATGCTATGCAAAAGCAAAAAGTGTTTATTCTGCTCAATTTCTTCATGCAAGGGTCTCCCCATTCCAGAATGGAAACCCCTAGTGGGCTTGCAGGTACAGCTTTTATTGTCAGTTAGGGGAATTCCAGGAATGGGTATGTGCCCTTTTACTTTGGTTGGTTTGCTTTATCTCCAGGGGTTTGACTAATTCTACAATTGGTTAATCTCTGGAGACTGACCTGGAGGGAACTTATTTATTCTACCATCTAACCTTACTTAAGGCCTGATAAGAAGCTGTCCTCTGATTGACCGTAGCTGTGGTTGGCTGACTACTGTTCCTCAATCTGCGCTCTCATTTCATGAAAACAGAAACTTAGGTCTAGTCTCCCAAACTGTCTGTTTGCATCCTGTCATGGACTCAGTCTTCTCAAACTCTACTCAGTATTTGCTCCCATAGGCAGGCTTTCCATGATGTAATAGGATTTATAACTAAATCCAGCATCGGAAGCAAAGGGGCACACGGCTCTGTGATGTGCGTGCACTGAATGATGTAATGTGGGAACAGGCTAGCTCAGATATGAAAGAACAAAGAAGCATAAAATTTTGTTTTGGAAAGATCTTTCCAATAATTGAATTACCTCACAGAGAAGGAGATAAAATCAAGCCACTTATTTTCCTGTCTTTGTCTAAGACATTCCATATGTCTTAGGCAAAAGTCACCATTTAATCTTAATTTTTAAAAAAAAAAACTGATYACTATTTTTCTCTAAGAACTCGATTCTGGCTCTGACTATAATTGATTGTCTGATAATTTCATGTTTTTTGGTTCTCTACTGAACTGCCTGAAAATCATCTAATGGACCAAGAATCATGAAACAGAGACAAACAATGATCTGATCATTGAGACCCATAACCATGTGCCAAGTGGATGGTGGCATTTAAGATAGATGGCAAATGCCAATTCTGAAGCCGTTCTGTAAGATTTTTGTGTTTCCCATTAGAGAAATAATGAAGCCTCTGTCTCATTTGCAAGTTTAAAATTGCTAATCCAACTCTGGGGAGAAAATTGGGTGAATCACAAGTGACTATTGCTTAAGTTTCACATGAGTAAATACATTGGCTCTGTTGGTATTATTCAAGACTCAGAACCACAAAATACATTTTCATATCATTTATTTGTAGAAGAATGACACAATTATTTTCAGAATAATTAACTCCTCAGTTTAGTGACAATTATGTTCTATTATAATAATTAAAATCACACCCTGCTATTTGGATGAACTCAATAGAATAATGATTTCTTAGGGGAAGATTTAATCAGATCATTATTTTTTTCTCACACATTAAAAATATCTGTAAATTATTTCAATTCTTTGTATTATTGCTTAAGTTTGAATTTTTGCTGGGGTAGTTAATTTCAGGTGTCATATTGCCTGGATTAWAGAATACCAAAAGAAAGTGTGGGTGATTTGTTTATTTTTTAAAGTGTTCCCACAAGAGATTGGTGTATCAGTCTGAGATTAGTGTGTCAGTCTGAGATTAGTGTGCCAGTCTGAGATTGGTGTAAGGAACAAGATCAACTGTCAGTGGTAGCAAGCATTGTTTACATGATTCAGACACTAATGAAGGACAGGAAAATATGCATGTATCACCTCAAACTTCACACATGAAACCAAAGGTTTCTGCACCTTCTGGGATTAGAACTCTAAACAGGTATGCCAGTCACTCTTCCCATTCTCAAACTCTCTGCTTCTCTGGTTTGGAAGCCTTCGAATCTGAACTCAGCTAGGCCATGAGCACTATTCAATCTCCAGTTTTCAGATCCTCTCATGGGTCTGCTCACACCCTCCATAATCATGTTAGCTAATAATGCTAAAAAAAATCCTCTTACTTATACTACTAGATAATCGTATTGGCTCTGATTTTAAGGATATGTCTGACTAATGATTTCACAGTCCTACAGGAAGAAATATCACAGACCAAAGAGATGACAGCTCAAGCCATCCTTGAACCATCTGTCCATGAAAATTGTTCCTGGAGGTATGCCGGAGACTGGCAAAATTCAGAATTGGTAGCTGGGCACTGCATCAGGGCAACAGATGGCAGGAATACCTGAAATCAAGTGGGTAGGAGCAGGTGGTGAAGAAGAGAGTGGTATTTCAGGGTCATGGTCCATTGAAAAGACAGCTCCGGTAAACAAGTGGGAGAATGTGAAGAAGAGGTCAACAGCTCTCCAGAGAGGGAAGTTCTGAGAGCTTGCAAAGATACTGGGGCCTTGGAAAATAGGTTGGAGTTCAGCAAAAATGTTTCTGCTCTGTGAAGAGGTTGAAGTATAAGTCATAAACCAAGGGAGAAGAAATGCACAAGACCAATTAAACAGGAGTGGCAAAGAGTAGAGCAATGTCATCTTGAATATTATTCAACTCCACCCATAAGCATATTAGATCCTAGAATCACAGCAGTGTCACTGCTAACCCTGCTTCAGTAGACAGTATATAACTCTGTATACTCTGCCTCTATGGAGTGTCTTATCTTGAACTATGACATTTACTGGTTACAAAGAAAAAATATGGTTACTTAGATCCTCTTAGACATGTAATGGGTTCTTCAAAGGATAATTTTTAACTTGGTGCTTTTGTACAAAAGGCTAAAGCAATAAGGTCTAGATGTGCAGTGACCCTTTACATTTCAGTCAGCTTATACCCTGTGTGTCCTTCTGTTCGGAAATGATGTAGGTATTTGTAAACCAGATGCCAGAACAACAGAGCTGCAATGTCTAGTCAAGAGCCAAGTACTTACAATATAAAGAACTGAGTACATATTTACTGCATGAAGATTAATGGGTTAATAAATAAGAGGATTGAAATGAATTCTGTTACTTTTTGACATTTCCAAATGTTTTAGAAACTTGGCCACAGAATATGGAAGTCTGGCTCATAGTTCCATATCAATTCCTGACTGGATCTCTGACCACTTTTATTGTGTTCCTTTTTTTTTTTTTTTGATTAACTTGTGTGTATGTATGTGTATATATATATATATATATATATATATATATATATATATACATATACATATATTACATTTTATCTTCTAAATAGATTATGACATAATGATATAAAAGGGAAAATGACAAATTCTGGTTTTTGAAATGTATTAGGTACTGAACGTTGGACTCCATTCTGCCATTTTTCTCAAACAAAATTTGGTTTGCTCATTTCTTTTTCCCCCTTTCCCCATTTCCCTCCACTCCCCCATCTTGCCCCTACTCCATGTCTCCTTCTGCTTTCCCATCTTCTGTCTGTTTTTTAACCCTGACCCATCTCAACACCTCTCATTTTCTTCTCATGGTCTAGTTAACATCCTAGTCCATACCTACACCCACATCCCTTATTCACACACACAAACAGTAAATGTTAATATCCACATATGAAAGACAACATGAGTTTTGTCTTCTCAACTCTGAGGCACTTCACCTAACATAATAATTTCCAGATTTGTCCATATTCTGAAAATTCTATTTTATTTTTTACAGCCAAATAAAATGGTGCTTTGAATATATATTCCATATTTTCATCATTCATCCAGTCTGCTGAGGAACWTTCAGAATGGTTTCATTTATACGCTATTGTGAATAATGAACTTTTTTTGTAATGGCATGAATGATATTTTTTAGTTGGTTTTTATCATGTTTTTTCTTTCTTTTTAATTAGATATTTTCTTTATTTACATTTCAAATGTTATCCTCTTTCTTGGTTTCCCCTCCAAAAATGCCTTACCCCATCCTCCCTCCCCCTGCTCACCAACCTGCTTCCTTATCCTGGCATTCCCCTTGGGGCATTGAGCCTTCACAAGATCAAAGGCCTCTCCTCCCTTTGATGTCCAACAAGGCCATCTTCTGCTACATGTGCAGCTGGAGCCATGGGTCCCTCCATGTTTACTCATTGGTGATTTAGTCCCTGGGTGCTTTGGGGGTATTGGTTGGTTCATATTGTTGTTCCTCCTATGGGRCTGCAAGCTACTTTGGTCCTTTCTCTAGCTCCTCCATTGGGGACCTTGTGCCCAGTCCAATGGTTGGCTGATAGTATCCACCTCTTTGTCAGGTACAGACAGATCCTTTCAAGAAACAGCTATATTATCCTTGTATCAGCCAGCACTTGTATAAGATGGATTCATATACAGACACCAAACCCAGATACTATTGTGGATGCCATCCCATATACAGTGTTATTTTCTAGATCCCATAAATGTGATCAGAGTGCTTGTTTTGACATCTGGAACAGGTTAGTAGATCAAAACTCAGTAATGTGAGAATAGAATATGCAAAGTCCACAAAGAGGGTTAGGGTCTAATTAGAAGTTGAGATGAGCTAGGAGTCATTTTAAGACGTTCAAATGTTAAACCAGAAAAGTTCTAGAGTATCTGTTGGGCAACTGTCCTGGGGAAACTCAGATGTTTTGCATACAATCCCTCCACTCTTCCCATATGTTCCTCCTCATCTTACTCCCACCAAAGCAACACAACAGGAGCTAAGAAAAAAATGAAAGCTTATTTTTCTCCTTTGCTAGTGACAAGTCTGAAAATCTGATAAATATTTGGTGCTAGCAAGAGATGGGCAAATGTTTTGCATGTTTTCATTTTAGTGAAGGTGAAAAAGGAATGTCTGTAGAATCGTTTCAGGCTGTAAGTCATGGGATATATGTGAATAAGACCAAAATTTTCCATTACTCAATAGGGCTAAGTCTCACTAATGTGGCATCTCATACTGGAGACACCTTGACAAATGATCTGTTCAATTATAAAACTTAGATCTACTTAAAAAATCAAATGTGGAATATCACCAAATATTTGCATTTCATTTTTGTTTTCACTCCATATTCTATTTCTCTGAAGTCAACTCTTTTATTTCCTTGTGCTGCCCTGACCCCCAACTTTTTATTCTTGCAACTTGTTAGAATCTCTCTTTTGGTAACTTGTTGGCAAAATCCTGATATCCAAGTCTTCAGCTTCCTGTAGCATTGTTGGCACTCTCCAGACATTGTACTGTCACCATAAAACTTTTCTGGATCGGTTTTTCTATTGCTTAATATTTTACAGAGCAACCTCTCATTTAATGATAAAATACTGGTTACAGGACACGTTTCCTTATTGATTTACTAGCACCTGGCATCTTGGTTGGTGGTCAGTGTATATTGGTTGAAGTAATGAATGAATAATATATTCATGTCTTCCTTAAATTTTATGTTGTAAGAGTTCATGGCAGTTGTTGAAAGCTTTCAGATCTACCTGGCATCACATGGTTGGAATTGTGTAAATTTTCTGCCTTCTACTTATCTCTTACTTCAACGCAAAATCAAAAACAGATAGTATAGACCTAGGGGTATATGTATATGTATATATGTATATATATGCATATGTATATATATGTAAATGTATATGTATATGTGTACATGTATGTGTATGCTTATGTGTATGTGTGTGAACGTATACATAAACATAAATGTAAACATATATGTAAATGTATATGTAAATGTCTCTGTCTCTAAGTCTCTATCCAAGTCTCTAAGTCTACATCTCTGTCTCTGTTTCTGTCTATGTCTATGTATAAAATTTACATAAGTTTCTGTGGGAATATGGAGAATAACTATGCAATTCCTCAGGGATAAGAAGAGGAAACAGTATTTCACAAGATAGTGCAGATAGTACAAAAAACAGATAGTACATAAAGCTGCAAGATAGGAGCAAACAATTGGCAGTTTCTACTTTGAACAGTTTCCAATGACAATTTCTACTCAGAAAGGTTGTATAAGGCAAAATATGATGCCTTGATGCTAGAGGGTCATTAAAAGTAAAAGTGTGATGCAAGGTACAAAAATATTTACCTGCAAATTAGTGTTGCTGGAGTTTAAGGCTTCAGGCAGAGAAGGAATTGAATGAGGCCAGAGCTGTAATTGTGAGCTTATCACAGAGGACTTAAATATTCATGTGTGGAACTTTTTGTTCTTATCTTTCTGTGTATATCCATGTATATGTGTGTGTCTGTCCTCATGGAATGTATCTCGAGTGGAGATATGCACATGACATGGTACATATGAGAGGTCAGAGGACAATCTCTTGTAGTGGGCCTGACCCTCTACCTTGTCTGAGATAGGATCTCTTATTATTTATCATTGTGTATATTAGCTTAGCTGGCCAGCAAGGGCTGCATTCCAGGAACTCTCCTCTCTCTGCCTCCCATATTTCCATAGGAATGTTGACATAGACTACCATGGTACATGGGTTCTAGGATCTGAACTCAGATCCATCAGTCTTGAAAGCAAGAGCTTTACCCATGGAACCATCTTTGCAGCCCATGGCATAGATCCTAAGTATTATATTGTGTTTAGTGAAGATAAGGATGCTTTGTGATTTGCATTTCCCTAATGACTAATGATGTTGAACATTTCTTAAAGTGCTTCTCAGTCATCCGAAGTTCTTCAGGTGAAAGTGAGGTAACCCAGTCTCAAAAGAACACTCATGATATGCACTCACTGATAAGCAGATATTAGCCTAGAAACTTGGAATACCCAAGATACAAATCACATTTCAAATGATGCCCAAGAAGAAGGAAGAAATAGCCCCTTGTTCTGGAAAGGCTCAGTGCAGCAGTGTAGGGGAATACCAGAACAGATATGTGGGAAGGGGTGGGTGGGGGAACAGGGGGAGGGAAGAGGGCTTATGGGACTTTCGGGAAGCAGGGAGCCAGGAAAGGGGAAATTATTTGAAATGTAAAAAAAAAAGGATGCTTTGTGATTAAGAAAACTCTGTAGAAAAGTTGGGCATGCAAGGTTAAGTTTGATGTGAATGAATCCAAAGAAAAGAAATTATTTCAGAAGGCTTGACAACAGGAATAAAAACAGAAGCAAAGAATACTGTCTAAATTTGGTGCCTGAATGGCAAGGGCTCAGAAAGGTATGCTGCAGTTGAGAATAATGCCAAGATTACTAATTAGGCTGAGCAGGGAGATGGGATGGACAATAACTGAAGCAGCAACTGTGAGGGAAAGAGAAAGAGATGCTGCATTTACTGGTCATCGCAGTTGTGTGCCTGTTCTTCGATGGATTGAAAAGTTGAACTTTGAGGGTAGAACTGATGCTGCCATTATGGAAATCACTAAAATGTAGATAGATAAACACCATGAGGATGTGTATGCTCATATATATATTTACTGTGTTGATTTTTCCATTGCAGGAACACAGCATCTGCCTCTATTTTGTATTTTATTATTATGTATTATTACCATTATCCATAAAGTTAAAGCATTTAAGTAATATGAAATTCTTATTAGAAATATGCCAAACTATGACTTTTGGGATAGGCTAAATGATGTTTTAATTTTCATTGTTCATGGGAATTCATCTGATTTTTAAGTCTCTAATGGTTATTCTACAGTTTTGCTAAACTTTAAAAGTATTGTGTTATGTTGCTTAAGATGTCTGTGCAGAGATACAAGAGTTTTTATTTTTTCTCCCTTAGGTTATCTTTTCTTTCATTTTATTACCCATCAAATCAACTAAAAGTAACAATACTATGACTAACTGAAGAGACTGAAGTCACGACTCAGGAATTCAAAACACTAGCTGCCCTTGCAGAGGACTCAATCCAGTTCTCAGCACCCATATCATGACTTATATCTGTAACTCTAGTTCCAGGAGATCTGATCTCCCCTCTTGACCTCTGTGATTTCCTGCAAGCTCAAAGTACATATACATACAGAAGGGAAGCACACTCATATATACATGTGAAGTAAAAACTAGCAAGTCTTTAAAAAGAAAGGATAAACACTGGCCTCCCTGCCTTCTTATGTTCTTCAAGGATAGATAGCATTGGAACATTCAGCACTAGCAATACTGCCTGTAGTGCCTTCACAGTCATTTCTCATGAGTTGTGTCCTTCTCTCTGCTTTTCTAAGGGTTTCATTATGGATAAGAGCCATGTGGCATTAATGCTTTTTCTTCATCAGTTGATCAGATCCCAAGCTACTTCTTTSAAAGCTCATTAATATTATCATTTATCTATTGGAATGTTAAAAAGTATGTAGTCAACCACCCATTCTGAGGGCCTGCACAATGTGACTGTGTTTTAATTATATTTATATATTTCTGAGTTCTGTCTGCTGTTATATATTTATTTATTTTATTTGTTTGTATATGTTTGTCTGTGTGCATTCATGCACATGTGTGCATGTGTCTACAGAGGTTGGGAGTGGACATTGGATGTCCTGGAGGAGGAATCATAGGCTTTTGTAAGCCTGATGTGGGTGCTGAGAACTGGACTCCCATCCTCTGGAAGCGCAGCCAGTGTTTTTTCCTGATGAGGCATCTCTCCAACCCTTGCCAATATACACCTTTAAGGATTGTGTTTGTACATTTATGAGTGAAATTGCTTCTTAGTCACATTTTCCCCCTGGTACACTCTCAGTGTTTGAATCAAGTTTTTACTAGCTCTATAAGATAAATTGGAAAGAATGTTTTCTGAAGTGTTTTTTAATGGAAAATTTTAAATTAAAAGTATGTGTTTGCAATGTAAAGTTTTCTGTTTATATGCAAAACATGTTCATCAAAAGAGCTGAAGAGAAAAATGTTTGACAAGACTGTAGCATAAAGAACTCTGAAGAAATCACTGAGTGTACCTTAAAGAAAAAAATTGAAATCTACTATTAAAATATGAAGATTTTTAAGTAAAATAGAAAAGGTAAAAGTTTATTTCAAAAAACAATTGAAATCTCAAAATATTAAATTATAGAATATCTCTAATATAATTATTTCCTTGAAATACTTTTTCAATGCCACTTCCTTTTTTATTCACCTTATATCCTGATCACTGACCTCTTCTTACTGTTCCTAACCACATTCCCTTCTCCTTTGACAGAATGTAAGCCCCCCCCCCCCATCCTGCACGTTTAAACAAAACATTTGTTACATTTTCCAAGTGATTCTATCTGAACCTGAGCACTTTAGGGTATGTGTATGTGTAAAAGTATCCATTTGGTGTCCTCAACAGTGACAAAGTTGGATAACTATCTAGTACATATATGCTTCTACTTTTTCCCAGTGGTAACTTCTGTCTCTATTGTTTGGTACACTATGGAAAATGTTTCCTTAGTGTTCTCTTACACCTAGCTGCACACTATTCGTACTTGCTACATTGAGCTTGGATTGCTTATTAGGTAAACTAATAGAAAAGGCAACCAGAAATTAATAGCTTTAAGTATAAGAAAGTGAAGAATCAATATATGTATATGTACACATATACATACATACACATACACGTATCCACATAAACACATACATATACATGTACACATGTACATGTACATATGCATATATAATATGTAAAATATACAGTGGGTCAATATTTCCTTTCCTCTGCCATATCTACAATAACCTGCTTTGGTATTTTCTTGTATAAAACCTATATTGTGTTAAGCAACTAAATTATAAGTTAAACTCATTAAAAAAGTAAAATATGTTACTGAAGAGATGACTCAGAGGTTGAGAACATTTTCTTTGCTGTTCTCTTTGTTGTTCACTCTTGTCTGTGCCAGATTAAGTACCCCATGAGCTTCTAAGGATTCTTCTGTCTCTAACCCCCTCTTGCCACAGGAAAATAAGGATTATAAATATGTTCTTCTGTGTCTTGCTTAAGCAGATTCTATGTGTCCAGATATTTTGTGCAGCAGAACTTTATCCAGTGAGCCATCTACTCCTTGCCTTAAAAATAACAAAATGTCTTAAACAAGATATTGGACTTGGAGAGTTATGAGTGTGTGGACACCGAATAGTGGTTGGTTCAGAAAGTTGGAGGACTTGAAAAAGCCATATTCTGTTCCTTTACTGTTAGATTTTTATTTATGGGGTTTTATAAGAATTCAAATTTTAGCTCTTACATTTTCTACACATGGATCTTAACTTTGYCTTTGAGAGTAGGTGTAAAACTGTATTCCAATTTTTCCAAAGCAACACTGGAAGAATGGTACACATGTTTTTGTATAGATAAAATCAATTATATTTATGTTAAAAGGTTTTCCAAATATTCTAATAAAGGATCTTTCAGTATGAGATAGACACTAATTCATGACTATAATTTATAAGATACACTGAATTTAAAACAACAAAACAAGCAAACCCAGCAAGCCCAATTTGTAATGAGATAGGGGAAGGCTGATTAGCATACTCAGTGGTGGTATGTGGGATGGACTTTGTTGAGATAGATCAGCCAGGCAGTATGAGACACTCTGCCAAGGGCAAGCCTATGGAGAAAACCTATTTATTTCTACATTGACTAACTTTGGCAAAATGGAACATGCAAAATTATGAGGAAGTGGATACTGAATGGCAGCTGTATTTTAGGGCAGGGTGGGGCTGGTAGCACAGAATGCAGGGTGGGCAGAGAACTATCAACAAAGTTCCTCAGTCCTCACCTTTCATCCTCACATGTTCCTATTCTGTTCGAATAAAGGTTAAATGAATGTATAATGACATTCTCTGCAAAGCACTGGGAAATTATTAYCTATCCTGGTAAATTGTTATGAATCCATCTAGCCTAGACCACGGCATGTGATTTCCAGACTGCTTAACCTCCTGATCCAGTTCACTTGAAAAATCTTCCCTATTAAAAAGAAGGCACCCAGAATGAACTACAATTATCTGGGCATGGTCTTGACTGCAGTGAATATAACAGAGGTATCATTTTCTTGATTATACATATATTATTTCCATGGATTTATGCACTGCATTAGCTTCTTAGATGATTAGAGTTATAGTTAACCAATATTTAATTTTGTGTAAAATCTACTAAATCCCTTTCAATTGGACCCCATACTGTACTTTATTTTCACTCACTATTTACATAGGCATTTTGTTAGAAAATTCTATGATGGAACATTTGAACAAAAAATGTATAATTTTGATGTCAGGGAGAGAGTTCAGCTGGTAAAGGGCTTATCTGGCAGTCTTGAGACCCTAACTTCAATTTCTAGCACCAAAAATGATGSTACATGCTTATAATCCTAGTACAACAGAGAAGAGCAAAGCCACTCCCTGGGACTTGGTGACTAGGCAGCAGAGCCTCCTGAGAAAGTTACCAGCCAAAGGGTAAACATGTCTGTAATGGGCAGAAAAAAGGAGTAAGAACTGGAGGAGGAGAAGGAGGAGGAGGAGGAGGAGGAGG
>BDUI01026294.1:23216-33584 GCA_002335545.1 Apodemus speciosus | reverse complement strand
GGCCTTACGGAGGTGTCAGTATATCGCCTGCCCACAGGATAAATGCAGTATCAAGAGTAAGAACTGGAGACCTTGGTGGAAGCAAAGAATCCATGAAAGGCAGACCAGAGCTTGGCTCCCCTGATTTCTAATCCAGTCTGTTTCACTGATTTTACAGCCCTGGGGGATTTAAGCAAAGTGAACAGACACCCCCACCTAAACCCAAGGAACATTCTGGCCTCCACAGCAATTTCTGAGGATTAGCTTCTAACTTAGGAAACACTCCTTCATTAGCCATAATCATTACAGCTGGAAAGAGTACTTGATTTGAACACTGGTATGACACTCATTAAAGATTTTCAACTTTCTTCCCTTTATTTGAATGTAGGACAATCTGTTTTGATTTACGTTTCTAAATCAGAGACCGGGAGATAGATTTCTCATAAGACTCTCTTAACCAACGGAACATTCTCTGGCTCGTTGACATTATAAACTCTTTTTTCTTTCTTTTTTCACTTAACATTCACTTATTTGAAAAACAAATCTTGAAATTTGGCCATTAGGCCCAGTGCCTATAAAGCCGCCTGTTTGCAGAGAGCCTCTCTGGGGCGCCCTGCAGGTGTCCCTGGCTTGCAGCTGCTGCTGTTTCATACTGATGAGTTTAGGGAATGGACTTCAGACCTGAGATGACCAATAAGATACACTTTACRACCCAAGCAGAAGCTTATGTTAGAAACTAGAAGGTCTTTATAGATGGCTTTGTTTTTCCCTTGAGTATCCTAAACCAGGAAGACAGCCTGTGGCAGCCCATGTGTCAGTTATATCTTGCACACCATGTTGGAAAACCAGAGGCCAGCACAATTGCCTGGGCAGGGCTGAAATGAGGAGGGGAGAGAGAGAGAGCGGCCCTGGAGGGCAGACTCCTGCAAACAAAGGTACAGATGGCTTTTCCAAGTGAGGCTTTGCAGACGTTTGTGTCACCTGTGTTTCCAACTTTTTGTTACTTATACCTTACTTAGGCATTGGATCTGACAGCCATAAGAACTAATGAAATAACAGGGGCATAGATAACAGGGGTGAAAAGTAGATGAGATAAAATCCAAGAAGTTCCATGGGTGACCCAGGCAATTTGTTAATGGAGAGGGAAGGTGCAATAATGTAATAATGTAGGGTGCCCCCCAACAAGGGGGAAACCCGAAGTGTAGCAAGCATTAGGGAGCAGCCTCCATTTTTGAGGGGCCCCCCTGCACGCAGGCACTGCTTCTGTGTATTCTAGTCACAGCTATGATTAAAAGGAACCTAACAAGCAACTGAGAACATTTTTATTTTGAGGAGAAGTAAATAGCTTGTCTCCCTTATGTTAAATATTTTAATCCTCCAAAATAACCTTGCTGGAGAAGAGAAGGCCTTCCTGAGAATAAACCCCATTCGTTCATCATGTGGCCCTGACAATAAACCCATACTTACTGTTCTAATATTATCCCCTCCAGAATCCTTCACAGCACTCTATAGACAGCATCCATCAATGTGGAACATGTGGGGCTGGGGTGGTCCCTGCRCGCTATGCATCTGGAGCSTTCTCTGCACAGCAGCCTTGTCTATAAAGGTCAAGGAAGGAACCATGCGCCTTTCAACAGCACATCTCTGGGAGACCCTATGCAAGGTCTTTGAAGATTTACATGTTGACTTGCAGCAGCGAAACAGAAGGGTGGAAACTGTGAAGAGGCTCTAGGTGGCTGAACTGCCAGTGCTGAATAAGTCTGGATCCGGAGCAGAAATTTGCCCCAGAAAAAGGCTTTGAAGTTTGTTTCAATCTGTGAAATTCTTGTAACGGTCTAAATTTGCTCCTCAACATCTGGTGGAGATCATTGCCACAACTGGTATGGTCCATCCACTTGTGCATTTATTCCCTCAATAATTTATGATCGTGTGTGTGTGTGTGTGTGTGTGTGTGTGTGTGTGTGTGTGATCTGTATATATGACATGTGCGTGTGTGCATATGAGGTACGTGGATGGGGACACATGTGTTTTCCAGCATGTGTGTGATGGTCAGAAGACAGCCTTGAGCAGCCATCTTATCCAACGCAGCATCTCTAATTGTTTGCCACTGCATAGGCCAGGCTAGCTGGGCCATGAGCTCATGTGCAGTCCCCTGTCTCTGTCTCCCCACCTTGCCTCCAGGACCCTGGGGTTGCAGACAGCATGGCTTTATGTGGGGGTCTGGGGTGTCTGAACTCAGATCCTCACACTTGCTCCGCATGTGCTTTGCTTGCTGAGCCATCTCTCCAAACACCGCCACCCCAAGATAGTTTCATCAAGAGTCTTTTACATACAACAAAATGACCTCAACAATTCAAGGAATGAAGTCCTGTGTCTTCTAAAATATGAAGACCAACGTTAGCCAATTGATTCACTTCCCACTTCCTGTACATGGTGTGTGGCTACGTATGAGTAAGACAGTCCTGGACCTCAGAAACCTTACTCTTTAGTGGGAGAAAAGGGTCAGTTATTACACAGTGGTGCTGTGTGGTGTGGCCACACGTTGTAAGAGATTCAGAAACAGAAGGGCGGATATGCTACCAAACATTTTAATGTCACAGCTGAAGAGTGTATTGAAGGACTGTAGCTGAATAGGTTGGGAGTGGTGGAATAATTCCAGGAAGAGGCACAGCCAAAATGGAAGACGGATAGTTGTGAGAGAAACAGTGCAGGTGTGAGAACAATGAGCTCCGTTTGAGCTGCACAGCACGTGCGGGAAGTGGGAAGTGAATCAGTGGCTAAGGTCGGCCCTCATAGTCTAGAAGACACTGGACTTCAGCCTGGTATAGCTTCTCATGCCTGCAACTGTGTAACAATGGGCGGAAGGTGGCAAACTCCTGTATCAGAAAGAATGTCTCATACCAGGGAAACTTCTATTGTTACTTCGTAGGCCTAGGTCACTCTGTCAGTCCAACCCCTAGGAGGGGCCAGCTTGGCCACCTTTCTCTAGAGTTTCCTTCTGTGCAAAATGGCATCTAGCTCTTCCAAATGAAGGTGGCCGTGTCCCTTCTTTCTCCAGTCTCATCTGCTCATGGTTCTCTGCTGAACATGAGGCCACCATCTGCAAGTAAGACCATGTCCACTTTCTTGATCTCTAGCCTGAGGCATGGATGTCTATGCAGTGACTCTCCCAGCTTACAGAGCTACTAAGTACTACAGACCAGAAACACTTAGACCACAAACTTACAGTGAGCCCCTGGATTACATGGAAAGTCAATATTTATAGTGACCTCCTCGTCTGTATTCTCTGACTTGCTATCGTCCCTTCACTCATTAATTTAACATGGGATTACTGAGCAGCGAGTATGTCCCAGCTAAGTTCTACTCTCACAGGCATTACAAGCCTGGAAAGACAAACAAGAAAATGATTCAATAAGCAAAACAGTACCCACTTCCCTTCATAGACTCTAGAGGCCCAGCGAGCCAGGGCAAACACTCCAGGCCACCGTTCCCTATTCCTCTTACCTAGAAGCTTTGTGACATTTGCTTCATTTCTAATTCCCTCCTGTAGAAGTAGATACTTGAAATCTTTGATATTTTAACAATTCATACAAAATCTAACTTGTGTAAGATAAAGGGAGACAAGGTAGGTGTGCTTATTTGGATATTTCAGGCTAAGAAAACTGAAAATTTAAAGACACCAGCTTCAGAACTCAGCTGTGTTTATTTATTTATTTATTTATTTATTTTTTCAGCTGTGTTTCAATGAGTTGTGGGTGAGATGGTGGAGCTCCATCTTTGGTACCTTGCTAGACCTGGGTTGACTTAGAGTAGCCCCCAGTGACTTCACTGTGCCCAGCATGTGTCCCCTGACTCCTGACCCTCACAAGAAAAGGTTAAATATAGTTTTTTCATGATAACTTGTTTTTTAAAAAGTA
The DNA here is from genome assembly GCA_002335545.1 of Apodemus speciosus. Lineage (NCBI taxonomy): Eukaryota > Metazoa > Chordata > Mammalia > Rodentia > Muridae > Apodemus > Apodemus speciosus. The sequence goes on along the minus strand of BDUI01026294.1, from coordinate 29,688 downwards.
AAGGATAAGACCCAACACTCAGACATAAATGAATGTATGTCAAAAGCTGTCTTTAGGTGATTAATGGCAGAATGAGAAGCATGGGTTCCAAGAAGATTCAGGACAGACAGGGATGCCGAAATGAATTTCACATATAAGTGACCAATTTACTATGTATATAGACAGAAACTTACTAATGTCCATGATATTTCAGAAAGACAAAAACCCATGTGTATTTTCATGATCTAGAATAATTTGCAAAATTATCTCTCTCAAATTAACAAAATTGACAAAGAGCTCAATTAAAAAAAAAGGGGAACCCAAATGACCTGGAAATCCACAGAAAATATTTTTCTGTTGGAAAATTTTATGTGGCAATTTTGTGTGGGAAAAAAACACCTAGAAGTTGTTGGTACATTCAGAAGCCATTCACAGTTCTCTTCTCCACTTGAAGATAGACCATCCTCTGTTAGGTGATTTGTACACAGTCCATTGTGGGACTTGAGGTAACATCAACCTTTGTTCTTCACATGAAGAAAATTCAGTAAAATGTACAGGTTTAAGGAAACAACGTAAGTGTGTAAGGTGATCTAGTGGAACTCAGAATAAGTCTAATTGGTATTTAAGTGGTTTTTCAACTGTAAGAAGCCATCCATATACAGAATAAACAAATGGCTTCTAGAAAGAGCAAAGATACTTGAGATGTTATGCTGGGCCACAAAAGTGGAGAACAAGAACTAGAAGATGTGGTCCAGGGAAAGAAGAACCCATAAGAGGAAGCAGAGAACCACAGCATCTTTAGTTCTGCATCAGGCTCTATGGAGGGCCTTTGAGGAGAGATCATTGTCCACTGTAGTGAGAGCAATTGGTCCACATGTGGTGTGCGGGAAGAGAATCAAGGGGACTTAATTCACTAAGGGGAATAATTGACTGTGGGCACATGTGACAAGCAGATTGTGTGTCTGACATATAATAAGCAAAATATGGAATATATTATTACATAATTACATTTTCATTATATAACAAAACCATCAAAAAGCTGCCATGRGTTGTAAGTAAGGAAAGTGCATGTGGGTGATAATAGACACCTGCACCCTGTAGTATTCTCCACTTCCCATGGACTCTCTCATTTAAAAGCCTGGGTGCATGTGTTGTAATGTCTGAGTTAAAGTGAACAGACTGAAGCCGGTGTCTGAATAGGCAGCAGAGCCCTCAGCTGGGTTCTTCTGACTTTAACCAAGCACACTGTGTCTTGGCATGACCCTGCTATACTGCCCTGACTAGATTTCAGGTAGGCTTCTCTGTGAAACCAGAGGCTAAGCCAAGCACAGGCAAACAAGAGCCAGCAATGTAGCCTAGAAAGGCTGCCTGTATGGTCTTTAGAGACCAGAAAGCTGAGGAAAATATCCTGGGTGTCCTTGTGGCTGAAACACTGAGTGCTAAAGACTGGAAGGCTCTTCTGATGGGAAAGTGAAGGAAGAAGAAATAAGAAGCTTTGTGGGGAGCTGACTGGGTGCAAGGCATTGGTGTAGAGGCTACCCTGGCTTGCTCCTTTATTCTTTACACGCGTCACCGTCCTCTTCTTTCAGATGCCCACAGAGATGGTGTGTCCATGCCTCTCAGATGTTAGATCTGAGTCTAGATGGCAAACTGGAACGTCCAGGCTCTGTCACTAGGCACTGTTCTGTAGTGTGTGCACATTGCTGTGAAACTGTTTATGGTTAATTAGGGTTTTTCAAATTTGAAGATGTACCTGAGAGAATCAGAGTGGTGGTGGTGGTGGTGGTGGTGGGGTCTTCTTTTGGAATGCAGCCAATCGTTAACCCAAAATTTGTAAGATAATAGTAGTTTCAGTGAGGTAAGTGTATAATTGAAGGTTGAAAGAAAGATGTTATCCACAGCCTTGCAAGAATGCTCCAAGGGTCCTGCAATTGTTACTGCAGTTGTGTGTAGGTGACGATGATTGCTATGAGGGGATGGAGTGACTGAGTGGGAAAATCTATAATAGACTTAGGGCTGCCATAGAGTGATTGAGTTCAGCAGCCATTAGGCGAACAGTGATTGGAAACCAATATGGACACTAGTAATACAAAATCATGGAATTATTACTATTCCCAACAAGCTAATATCACATGCAACCTGTGAAACCCAACAGAAAGAAAGCTTACTTCTTTTACTGTTTTATTYTGTTTGTTTGTTTTCTTTAAAGCTAGGGATTAAACCTGGGACTTATTAGGCAAATATTCTATCCCTGAGCCCCAAATCCCTAACCCTAGATACTTGATAATCTATTTAAAAGTACATTGCTTTCTCCCAGAATTCCAGTTGAGTAGAAAGATGCTGCTGGAGCTGGCAACAGGGCTGTTGCTAGAGTGCTCACCTAGCATTCAGAAATGCATGAATTCCATCATCAGTACCATGAAACCCGGGAGTGCTGATGTGCGCCTCAGGAGAATGAGGCATTCATYTTAGACTATATAGCTACAAGTTAAGTTTTAAGGCTAGTCTGGGTTTTCTGTGACCCTACCTGAGAGAGAGAGGGAGAGAGAAGTTGTGGTAGAGAAGGGAGAGGGAAGAGAAAAAGGACGAGGAAAAGGAGGGGAAGAGAATAAGGAGAGGAGGGGATGAGAGGGGAAGAAAGGGGTAGGGAGAGAAAGGAAAGGAGAGGAGACATAAAGAAAGATTCTATTTTGCAAAGTGCCAATTTTAACCACTAATCTTGGTCTTCAGTTTTCATCCATCCTGACCCAATGACATCTGCATAGGGAGGTATTATCAATTCTTCATAAATTGCTCTTGATGATAATTTAATGCAATTGAAGGATTGTTCTGATTTTCTTTGACTTCTTTTTCATCCCTCTTCGTTGGGCTTGTTCAGGCCAATCTGTCTTTTCCATCCTTACTCAACATTGGCTTTCCACTCAGTTGTCTGCTGAGGTTGACTTCCTACCACGTGGGTCCTAGGTTTCCCTTTTAGACATGGCTGACCCAAACACCACTCCTCCAGCTCCTTCCATGCTAGGATTGTTCAAGAGAGGTCCTCTTCCTAAGTGACACACTCTTAAAGAAACAGCACCGTTGTGGAAAATATTTGCATCTGAAAGACTTAGGTGAACCCAGAGTCATTAGTGAGGACACTGAGAACTTAATTGACCACTAATACTAAAAAACAAAACAAAACAAAAAGCAAATGACCAAAGAGGCTGTGCATAAAGCATTCCTGTTTCTCTCTTTGGCATCTGGGGCTAGGATGACACTGTGGCATTTTTCCCTCTGGCAAGTTATGAATATTTGGTTTGTCTTTGTCTTCACTCATTGGCGTTATTGTAAATATTGAGGTTTAAACTTACAGTCTAACCAGGAGATAGAGACATTTTAAATCTGGCTTTTTAAATATTGCGATTGTTTTTTTTTTTTTTTTATTCTAGTTGGACTGAAAGTTCAAATATTACTCTGCCCAGTTCAAGCCAAGGCATATGGCTASCCTACTGATGATAACTGGACCCAAATCAAACAAATCTCGTTGCTAATTCTAATCTGGGACAAGCGTTCTTCTAGAATGGACTGAGACGAAGGCAACACACCCCGCTCCCTACAGGACTTGTTAGAACCCCCCAACTCCTTTCTCATATGAAGTTGGTTATTTCTAGAGGCAAGGACTGGGTGAAAAGAGCTTGAATTCTTTTCTCCTCCTGGTGATGATTCTTTGCTTCTCTTCCAGGTTGGCTGGTTTTTGCCTTTTCTCCAGGATTCTTGGCTTCCCTGGTGACTGATTGAGGTTCTGGAATTTTGCCATGTGAAGTTTCTGAGGGCTTGTCATGGATCAGAGCAGTGGTAACTATTTTATTTCATTTTTCCTAAACTATTTATGAGGAGACTGAATGGTTTTAATTTGACTCATCCAAACCTTGTTATTTCCCAGTAGATGATGTTTTCCCCCATTGCCTTGTTTGGCAAAATTCCTAATTTGCCTTTGGCTAATTCAAAGAACAAGCAAAGGGATGTTTTTAGGTACCCTTAATCTCAAAGTTGATAATAAATTATGTGGTTATTAAATAAACTTGTCTTGCTGCCAGGGGTAAAATAAATAAAGATGTTTGCTTCAGCAAAGACAGTTCTGTGTTCCTAGCCTTTTTCTAAGTCTTGACTGGATATGCAGGGTATTAGCACATTAAAGAAAGTCAGAAACACTGGGAGGCTCCATGTGAAAGCCCCTTCCTACACTACTTCCTCACTGTTCCTCTGGGCAGTTCGGGAAAGGGTTATGGATGGGAAAGTCCCCTTGATGGTGCTCTGAATCAAGTCATCGAGAGGCACAAACAACTACTTGGAGACCAAAAGCCAAATAATTGCAAGGATTTATTTTACTGATTATATTGGCTTTGGGCTACATATTTTTGCTCTCTACCTAGCTTTTGGAGGTACATATTATTTCTACAAGTTACAAGAGCCCATGCCCTTTATCTTTTGAGACCCTTTATAAAGACTAATTCCATCCATCCCCCCAGTATCCCTGCTGCAATCCAGTCAGCGCCCTTCTTTTTTTACCTCCAAGATTTCTTCTTRAGAGCACAGCTTTTTAAACTTTCCTACCCCAAACCCCTTTTTGCCTGAAAAATATYTTTGATTCCCCCCCACCCCGCATCATGTTTACACAATAGATATTTGAGTCAAATATTGAAGAATATTCATGAAGAAATTTGTTTCTAGAGTATTTTAAATAAATAACATGAACAATATTATTTATTAAGGATGAAACCAATTTGCATACTCATAACTGGGTATTCTTGTTTAATTTTGCATAAAGAATGAAATCTTGGCTGGATATTTGATACTATATGACATAGAAGATCTTCAAGGATTTTAAAAACTGATCAGTACTTTGATTTCATAGTTGCCAATGTTGAGAACACCACTTGACATAAATATCTGGTACAAATAATATTTCAGAAATTAATGGGAATTGTATACCAAACCAAAATCACTGAAACTTTTTATGAAATTCAAGTCAGTAACACCATTAGCAGTTCTGCAGATCACACAGTTCTAACACAGAGCAACCCAAAGATCTACCAGTTTGGTGCTGCATCCTGAGTAAAGAGGATAGGAATATCAGAGGTGTTTGTTTTCTGTAACTAACCCATGGCGCTTTGAGAAGAACAGAAGACTGTACAGTTCACCACTGCAGTTCATAATGTTACAGTCTTAAGTCTGAGCTGCTGTGTTCCAGATAGGGTCCAGGTGGCATTGTGTGGTTGGCATGCACAGTGTGTTCAGAATCAAGCCTAGGGTGAAGTTGTGAGATACAACACTACCAGCACTTCCAGAAGCATCTCAGATTCATTAATCACTTGATTCTGAGCTAATTTTGTTTGTTGTACATTCAGAAACTCTTTACTGTTATCTGACTCTGAGGACGCCCTCCCATTCAGGTAAGCAGTCCTGTATTGGGGTCATGACCAGCAGTTTCAGGAGCCATGCTCTAGATGAACCCTTATGGGCACTGTACTGGCTGGTTTTGTGGGTCAACTTGACATAGGCTGGAGTCATCACAAAGAAAGGAGCTTCAGCTGAGGAAATGCCTCCATGAGATCCAGCTGTAAGGCATTTTCTCAATTAGCGATCAAGGGTAGAGGGTCCATTGTGGGTGGTGCCATCCCTGGGCTGGTAGTCTTGGGTTCTATAAGCAAGCCAGGTGAGGCAATCCAGTAAATAACATCCTTCCATGGCCTCTGCATCAGCTCCTGCTTCCTGACCTGCTTGAGTTCCATTCCTGACTTCCTCTGGTGATCAACAGCAATGTGGAAATGTAAGCTGATTAAATCTTTCCTTCCCAACTTGCTTCTTGGTCATGATGTTTTGTGCAGGAATATAAACCCTGACTAAGACAGGTGGTGTTTAAGACTAGTCCTAGAAAATGTACTGGGGGGTCTCTATTCAAAGCCCCRCAGTTTCCTTTTAAAATACCCAATACTGGTAATGACACTGCTTGCTAACTCTGCTGGTGTTAGTCCCAGGGTATTCCCACACTTCCTGGAAAGCTTCAAGAGTCTAATTGCATTTCTATTCTTTATTTCAATTATTGTCACTCAGAGAATTTATCTTAAGGAACTAATCTGAAATAGAAGAAAGTACATCTTGTGGACTCATCAAGATGTCAACCTCATTACTGTTCATATTACTACACAATTAAAAATAATCTCTTAGTATAGGAGAATTATCTGTCGATACATGGTGTACATGCACTCCCCAGTGTTAGCTAGCCTTTAGATGTTCTATAACAGGTGAGGTATGTTTTAGGAGGTTACATAGTTGTCAAAATCTGCAGTTCAAATACTAAAATACTAAATCTGTACATACTAAAATCTGTACAGAAAAAAAAAAAAAGATAGAAATACAAAGCAAGGTATTGGTACAGGGACAGAGAGGTAGATCAATGGAATAGGATTGAAGACCCAGAATTGAAACCACACATCTATGGCCAATTGATCTT
>BDUI01026276.1:8973-31221 GCA_002335545.1 Apodemus speciosus | reverse complement strand
ACAGCATCTAGCCAGTAAAAGGCACAAACAAGGGTAATGACAGTTCAACTTCATTATTCAAAGGACAATGTGGAGACAGCTGTAGAGAAGTTCACCAGAAAAATGTGCTTCCAGGGATGCCTATGTCCACCAGGTAAGTGTCTTCCATCTTGGCTCTAATCCTACTCTGAACTCTTCTACTGGGTACTGGCATGAGGGAGAAATCAAACTAGTATACAAGTCTATTTACATGATCATGTGTAACAGGATTAATTGGGCCCTGGATCAACACATCTCTCTGTAGATTTTGCTCCGTCTCTATCTCTCTGTTCCTCAGTCTCTTGCTCTCTTTCTATCTCTCTCTATCTGTCTCTTTGTCTTTCTGTCTCTCTGTGTTTCTGTCTCTTTTGTTCTCTGTATCTTTCTGTCTTGTCTGTCCCTGTGTCTCTGTCTGTCTCTGTCTCTCTATCTCTCTGTCTCACTCTTTTATCTCTGTCTCTTTGTCTTACTATCTCTCTGTCATTCTGTCTGTCTGTTGGTCTCTGTCTACCTCTGTCTCTGTCTCTCTCTCTCTCTCCACTCTTTCTCTCTCTCTCATTCTCTCTCTCTACCTCTCTCTTTTTTCCTGTGTTTTTCTGTCTCTATGTCTCTCTTACAGGGTTTTTCTGTTGAGGATATGCCTCTCTTCTGTCCATCTGTTGCGTTCCCTTTTGTCTTTTTTGAACAGTTCCTCACATATGAGACCACTGGAGATGAGCTGCCCTTCAATGATCTCTCCTTGTTGAAAAGACTTATCATGCCAATCAACTCAGCAGCACCTACAGAGTCATGACACACAGTTGCTGAAATCTCCTAAGTCATGGTGCAATTTGACTCATGGGACCTAAATGTCAACAACTATGCGGCTTCCATTCAAAAGCCCTGTTTCTTCTTGAAAATGCCCTTGAACATTTGTCTGAAGCTAGATTTTCAAGACATCCTGAGACCCATTCAACACTCCCTCCAATGAACAGCTAGAAACTGGCATTTATGTTCAAATCATATCAAAATTTTAGAAAGAAAAACAATTCTTTGATCTCTGAGTGTCTAGTTTTGAGGTACTCTCCAGCCAGGTTGTGCTCCTAGGACTGTGGGTGTGAACAGGTCTCAAGGATCTTTTAGTATGACCTTGCCTGGGATGCCTGGCAGAATGTCCAAACATACCAAGGGATACTTCAAGCACAATATTTTAGAAAAGTGCATTTATTCAATATGGGGTTTCCTACCAAAAATCCATCTACACATCAATTTCAGACAGGTCTGCAAATCTCATGTTTCCACTTAGTCCACCAATGTCTCATGCAACGTGGCACATGAGGAAGTGTGTAAATCCAGTTGAAACATACAGGAGACATGTCCAGCATCAATTTTAATTAATGAACCTTGCCCTTATTTCCTTGCTTCTAAGTCCTGAGAGTCTTCCAGCCTGCAAGCCACACTGTCCATTGTTGTCCACCTGACTAGGCTACAGTCAACATGTCCCAGAGGTATGCTATTGAATCAGGCTACATTCCATCTGCAGCCTGCACTCCATTGTCTCTCTGTGTGGCAACACAAGTGGGTTATCATTCATGTCATCACTTCTGCAAAGCCTCAACCCAATGCTAGTTATTCYATTGTGCAGAGCCAAGCTTTGGTGCCACAGCTATTCCTTCTTCTGTCTCAAATTCAAGTGTGCACCAGGATTACAGGCCACTCTTGAAGCTAGCAGGTCTACCTTTTGATTTCCTGCCAAGTATTTCCTCAATAGCAAAGGGAGGAAGCCACAAGAACAAAAGGGTCTGCCTTGACCTAGTCCATGGTTTCTTGCAGAGTAGGACAATCACAGGCTCATCTCTACTGTGTCTTTCTAGAACCCGAGGATGGCAAGGGCAAAGGAGTGTTTGGCCACCCAGTTCCTGATGCCCATAGGACCTTGGGTACCCAACATGCGGCACCTCAGTTCTGATGAGAACAGTAGTACTGAGTTTTCACTCATTTTGTTCAGCTTTTTCAAGGAATGTTTGACTGGGAATCAGTATGAAGACAGTTCCTCCCAGCTCCAATGATCAATTGTCCCTATCTCCAAACCAGGGAGCAGCYAGAGGCCCTAAGACTGTTCAATGTCCCAAAGGTACAGGGCACAAAGCATACAGCTCTTCACAGCTCCACCCATATTTGACCACATGAGTTCCTTGAGCAATTCAAGTCTTACTTACCTTTTATCTTAGGTGTCAGTTGGGCAAGGCAGCAATAGAAACCAGTTCACTGGAAACTCAGTTGAGCACCATCACCACTCAGCCAATGTTGTGGGGCAATTTTCGCCAGAAATGAGTACTCTGGAGTCTATGGAATTGGTTACTGCAAGGCATTGGAAGACATTCTCCATACTTTACATAAGATCAATGTGTCTAAACTCCAAACTTGGATCACCCTTAGGCCCTAAGCCTTCTCCATGTACCAAAGGGTCTGGGCACAAAAATGCAATTTAGCTGTACCAAAAGCTGAAGACATGGAGTTTGTTGAGTAAATCATGTGCTACTTTTCTTTTAAGTGACATGCCATTGTGCAAGGTAGCAAAACAAAATCACTTCACTGGAAACTCCATTTGCTGCCATCACCACTCAGCCAATGTGGTGGGGCCATTTATTGTGGTTGTCACCTATGGCCCATGCTGAAAATGGAATGTGGCCCTCTGAAGAGAGCACAGATCACATGCTGCTATTATAGTAGGGCCCATGTAAACCAGGGTGGATGATGGGTTTACTGTATTCTTTGAGCTGGTCAAAACTCTCAGGCAACCTCAACTCTCAACTTCAATTCTACTCTTGCCAACCTCTAAGTCTTACCTTTCCAAATCAGGGATGCTATTCCTCTCTGTCTCTGTTTCTATCTCTCTCTCCCTCAGTCTCTTTCTCTCTGTCTCTCTGTCTTTCTGTCTCCCTGTCCTTCTGTCTTTCTGTTTGTCTCTGTCTCTGTCTCTCCCTCTCTCATTTTCTCTCTCTCACTCTCTGTCTGTCTGTCTGTATGTCTCTCCTAGAGAGTTTTTCTGTTGTGGGTTCTCCCCTCATCTGTCCATCTTTTGTCTTCTCTTTTATCTCTTGTGAACAGTTACTCGCTTATGGAATCACCATTGGTTTCCTGCCCTTCAATGATCTCTCCTTGATGAAAAGACTTATCATGCCAATCCCCTCAGCAGCATCCACAGAGGCATGAGACTTTGGGGCAGAAATCTCCTAAGCCATGGTGCAATTAGACTCTCGGGATCTAAGTTCCACCCTTGCAGCCTGCATTCATAAGCCCAGTTTCTACTTAAAAATGCTCAAAGTAGGTTTGCAAGACATCATGTGATGCATTGAACACTCTTTCCAATGAACAGCTAGCAACTGTCCTTTGTGGTAGACTCAAATAGAAATTTGAGAATGAAAACTCTTCAATGATCCCTGTGTCTCTATTTATGAGGGACACTCTAGTCAAGAGGGTTCTCCTATGTCTGTGGGTGTTAGCAGAACTCAAGCGTATTCACTTTGACATTGCCAAATGGGATAGGCAGAATGTCCAAACATACCAAAGGATATCCCAACTTCATTTAAGACAAGTGCATTTATACAACGGGATGTTTCTACCCAAAGATACTCCCACACATCTATTTCAGACACAAGTCTGCAAATCTCATGTTTCCACATGAGTCCAACAAATTCTCATGAATCTTGGGTCACAGGGAAGTGTATGGAATCTGACACTTGCCAACCATCATGTCCAATTCATGGCACTTGCTCTATTTCCAAGCCAGTTGCCTTGGGATCTTGCAGGCTGCAAGCCACAAAGTTTCTCCCTTTTGACCACCTGAATTGTCCACAGTCAAATAGCCTTAGAAATGCTACTACATCAGGCAATATTCTTCATGCAGCCTGAAGTCCATTGTCTCTCTGGATAGTAACACAACAGGATTATCATTCATGTCAGTGCTTTTTTGAAGCCAGTACCCATTGCCAGGCATTCCAGCACACAGAGGCAAGCTTTGATGCCACATCAAGCTTCTTCTGCCTCAAATTCATGTCTGAGTTAGGGCTATAGGCCACTCCTTGGAGCTAGCAGGTCTATGTATGGAATCCCTGCCAAACATATCCTCAATAGCAAAGGGAGGAAGCCACAAGAGCAAAAAGGCCATGGTTTCTGGCAGAGTAGGACAAGCACAGGTCCATCTCTAATGTGTTTGGCTATAACCTGAGGAAGGCAAGGGCAAAGGAGTGCTTGCCTACAAGACTTGGGGGAACCAAGGTACCAGATCTCAGTTTCTGGGAGAGTGGCAGTTCTGAGTTTTCACTCTTTTTGTTCAGATTTTCCATGGAATGCTTGACTGGGATTCATCATCGATCCAAGCATACTGCAGTACCTTGCACAAAGAGGGTCTGGGTATTCTAGAGTGTTTGGGTGCTGCGAAGAGCAAGTAACTGCAAGACTTTCCCCATCCATTTCCAGGGATCAATGGACCTAAGCTCCAAACTAGGGAGCACCCAGAGGCCCTAAGCCTGCTCCATGTCCCAAAGAGACATGACACAAGGAAGTAAGCTCCTCCCAGTTCCACCAAGACCTGAGTATGTTTCACTGAAAATAATCAGAAGTTGTATTTTCCTGCTAATAATCTGCATGCCAGGTGCTCAGCCCAATTAATGGGCTCTGTATGCCAGGTCTTTACCTTAAGATCTAATATATGACCTTTAATGTTCTGCCTAATCATGCTTTCAGGCTGACAATGCCATGGAGGATGCAAAACTGTATACAAGGCCTACAATGAAAGAAACACAGAACTGTACCAGTGCCAGAGATCTATGTTAAGCAGGTCCATTCAAAAGTCACAGCAGTGTGCAGTCATGAGGTATGCACAAAGCAAGGTTAGATTTCAGTTACTATCTGTGAATTCCAAAGTGATTGTGTATATAAGACAAAAAGTATAGTTGTGAAGGTTGTAAAATAAATTATTTCCATAATAACTGTATTAATATGCGATACTATCATCAGTGTATAACATCCTTTGCCTTTTCCTTTCATATTGCTTCATGATAATCATTTGGTCTGATGTACTCTAGTATCTCAAAGTACTTCTTCTAGTTTTCACTCCCCTGATGGGTATGGATATTGAATACATTTAAAATAGGTTTTGACTATTCATATTTCTTGTATAAACTGTCCTATATTCAATGGTAAATTTTAACATTCCACAAAAGAGAACTGAACATGTAAGTAACAGAACAAGTAAGTTCCAACTATTTATCTCCTAGAGAATGTCACATGCTATTATACAGAATGGTTTTGACCAAGGAAATAGAGCAAACCTAGTGGATGAAGCAACAATGAACATCTGGTAAATATGTTAAGGCTCATAATTTGAGATAACCATTCAGGCCTTATGAAAAATTAACTCAGAAAATATATGTAAAATATACAATATTAAGTGAAATCACAGATCTCAGGAGGTAAAATCCTTAATAGCTGTAGAAGTATGTTATCTGTAGGTTCTTTACAATTAAGTTTTAGCTTAAAAATTGAAAAGGGTTTGAGTGAATAAGAAATAAGAGGTGAACATTGTATCATCATAAGATATATATGTTAAGTGAGAAGTTCATATAAAATCCGAGCATAAGATAATGTCTTACAACTGGAAAAATAGCACATTCCAACATGTGTTTATGACATTTACATCTAGTCAGCTAAGTCTCCAAATATTCCAGAACTACATAATAAGAGACTTAATCTCAAAAAAAGTAATACAAGTGGAGGAAGAAAATGTGATAGAAAAAAGGGAGAAAAGGAGAAATAGAGTGAAGCAGGGAAGTCACTGATAATTCAATTTTAAAATGCTATTCTATTTGTGAGTGGGTGTGCATGTGGGTGTGGGTGGATGTGGGTATGTAGGTAAAACAGGTTGGCAATCTTGGTAACAAGTGGTGTTACCTACTGAGCCATTACATTGGTGCTTCAAATTCTTTTCACGCAAAGGAAATTACAATCACACACAAATATAGATATAAGAGAAAAATAATGACAAGAAATCATTATGAATATTTTAAATATCCATTCAGTAAAATTGGTTTATTGACCATATACAGAAGCATATGCATATAACAATTGATATGAATGAATACATCAATGCTTCAGACATAAATGGTTCTCAGCAAAAAATGAATGAAATTTTCAAACTGGTACCTTTGTCAGCTAATTTTAACACACACTATCATAATAGCTGGACATAAACCAATTAGATAATAAAAATTATGATTGATAACAGGTTTATTAATAATTGTAAGCATAATTATTCACTATGCTAAATACTCTTAATGCTACATATATTTTAAATTTCTAAATACTTAATATAAGTGATTTTCTAAAAGTGAAATCAGTGATGAAATATGCTAATTTTCATCATATATGTCTATCTTAATTAGTTTTTCAATATTATCTGGAATTTAAATGGTTTCAAATTTTTTTACAAATATTTCATCAAATCTCATAGGTGAAAAAAAGGAAAATTCATTTCTTAATATATCTTTTATGTTTTGGATCTTATTTTATATGACAGTCAATTTCTTAGTAAAAAAATGGATATAATTGAAAATATTTTTATGTTTGTGGCCATTTATAGCACTTTTATGAATCATTCATATATGTACTTTTTACTCTGTCCTATCATCCTCACATTTACAATTGTGCTAAGTAAATTTTGAAAAAAAATCATGGCAAAAAGACATAGTTACAATTTAATTTTAAATTAATAATTCTAGATTCTTTGTTTCTCTCCAGTTTTAACCTTTAGAGCCAGACAACATAGAAATGAGGAAATTTGAAAAATAAAATTTAATTAGAATAAATATGAAACACTGATTGCATACATTGTTTACTCTAAATTTAATATGTTAAATATTATCCATTTCAGTAATAATTTTGTTATAATCAAAGTGTGTTAATCACTATTCAAGGGATACAGATCAAAACAATGTTGCTAAGAATAAAGACTTACATAGAAATATAATTAATAGAAAACTATAAAAGAAGATAATGCCCACTAAATTAGGAACTTAAAAGAGCAAATGTGGTTAGCCAACCAATAACTGGCACAACTTGAGCTCTATCACTTAGGCAAAAATGTCTCTAACACTGTTAATGACAGTCTGTTAAGCTTATGGAGAGGAGCCTAGCAAAACTGTACTCTCAGAGTCTCCCCCAAGCAGCTGAGAGGAACAAGTGCAGAAACCCACWGTCAAAGATTAGGTGGAGTTCACAAAGTCTTGTGGAAGAGCTGGGAGGACTGACAACCCAGAAAGGGTAGGGTGTCCACAAAATTGACCAACAGAGTTAGCTAACCTGGAATATTTAGTGCTCCAAGAGACTGAACCACCAATCAAAGAGTGTACAAGGGCTGAACTTAGTCTGCCCACCCCCCACCACACACACACATATTTCAGACATGCAGCTTGTTCTTCCTGTGGGTCTCCCAACAACTAGAGTGAGTGGATTGCCCTGACTCTGCTTTGACTTAATATCCAGGGTGGGGGAAGGGTGGGAAGCAAAACCAGGGTGTGGGACTGCCACTTCTTTGAGAAGAATGGGCAGGGAAATGGGTGAAGAGATTTGTCTGGGTGGGCTGTGAGGAGAACTACAGATTTGGGGTGAAAAGAGAAAAAGAGAGAGGGGGGAAGGGAGAGAGGGCGGGGAGGGAGGGAGGGAGAAAGAAGAAAGAAAGAATGAAAGAAAGAAAGAAAGAAAGAAAGAAAGAAAGAAAGAAAGAAAGAAGGAAGGAAGCAAGGAAGGAAGGAAGGAAGGAAGGAAGGAAGGAAGGAAGGAAACAAAGAAACAAAGAAAGGATTTCTTGTAATACGTTCTCAAAATAAGTCTCTACAAAACTAATTCCCTGTCAATGGAACTCATTTCTCTAAAATCATAAAGGAAATAAGAAACAATCACAGAAACTAGTTAATGGATTTTGTAGTTAAATAATAATTCATTCGTTTTTGCTAAAAGCTCATATTCTGTTTTAACATTTAAAACTTCACTTACTACTATCTGCTAAGCCAAACAGTCAAGCATAGAAATTATTACAATTTACCTTTAGTATTTCACAAAAGCCACATAAGCATGGACTAAATTCCAAAGATTCATGGTCATCCTATACTATACTGAAATTCATCAAAGGATGAGAAGAAAAGCTCATGAAGGAACATGATATGAACAAGCATTTTGCAATAACTAACTAGCTATGAAAACCTTAAATTGGAGGAAAATGTTATGATGAACAATTATTCAAATGTTCTCAGACTTTCAATCAATATTAACAAAGTTTTAAAATCAGCAATTACCTTTAAAGTGCTATAGAAATTTTAACCATAATCTTACGTTTCAATAGTGAATTGTAAAAGGAAATATGAGGATAAAAGAGAGCTGATTGGTGGTCCATGTTTGAAAGCCTAGTATTTGGAAGCAGAGACAAACACATTTCTGTAAGCCTGATGTCAACTTGGTCTACAGAGAGACTCCAGTTAGGTCTAAACACTGTGACCTAGCCAATCTTACACAAAAATATTAAATATAACTAAACATAACCAACATACTTACAGGAAAGCATGCTGGGACAAGTTTAGAATCCCAGCACTTTGAATGGAAGACAGCAATTTTAATGTGGGCTACAAGGCCGGTGTGTTACATAAGAGAATGACAGAGTGGCCTTGAGAGAGTAAAGAAGAACTTTATCACTTGAAATATTATAATACTAGATGTCTTTCAATTAATAATGAATTAATATTTAAGTACATTTACAAATTGGAAAATATCAGAAACATTAAATTTTTACTAAGAACTAAGTTCTTCTTCTTTTTTTCTTTTTTCTTTTCTTTTTTTTTTGGGGGGGGGTTCGAGACAGGGTTTCGCTGTGTAGCCCTGGCTGTACTGGAACTCACTCTGTAGACCAAGCTGGCCTTGGTCACAGATATCCACCTGCCTCTGCCTCCAAAGTGCTGGGATTAAAGGTGTGTGTCACCACAGCCAGGCACATCTAAGTTCTAAAACTAGGTATTCAGATGTCGCACAATTGTTTTAAAATCAGTAAGAATACCCCTTCGCTTTTGCTGTTTCACAAAAATTCCTAGAAACATTTTCCTGACAACCTCAATAAATCTGAAAAAAAAAATCCAAGGTGTCTTCTATAGTAACTCTCACAATTCTTTACTAAGGCTTGGAAGAGTTGGAAATGATGGAGTTGTAAACAAATAAGAATTAGACACAAATTCACTGAGCAACTTAGAAATAAAGCTGCAGAGGAAAAATCACAATTATTTACATGTTCTTGTAAATCCTATCAAATATGCATACAACTAAATGATTATAATTACATTTTGTCATAATTGCATTTCAATCAAAACATAAGTTTTTCTCTTTTTCAGATGTATTATACTATAATTCACAAAGTTTTTGTTCAGTCCTTATTTTATGAATTTTTTATTAAACTTTAACCAAAATGTCTCCCTTGGGAATTATATTGCTAGACAATAGAAATAAAATAATACCTGTCAAGTCGGAGCTCATTATATTTMTTTTGAGGAAAGGTTACAAAATATTTCATATAAACACTAATAGTTAAAAACTTGAAGTAAGGAGTAAAAATGCGAAATGACTAAATATCTACAATTAATTATGTTAAGGCATCTTGATCTTATCTGTATTTTATGTCTCACTGCTGTTCAACAAATCAGAACAAGGTGGGTCCTTGTTGGAGTGGATGTGGCATTGTTGGAAAGTATATCACTATGGGTGCAGGCTTTAAAGTCTTCTATGCTCAAGCTACATCCAGTGTAGCCCACAATCTCCCTCTGATACCTTCAGATCAAGATGTAGAACTCTTGACTCCTCCAGCATGATATTTAGCTGCATGCTGCTATGCTTCATACCATGATGACAATGAATTAAACCTCTGAAATTCTAAGTCAGCCCAATTAAATGTTTTCTTTTTGTAAGAGTTGCCTCATTCATGGTGTCTCTTTGTGGCAATAAAATAAAAACTAAGACAAATGGACAGATGGTATCTAATTTATAACACACTACTTTCTGTTTTGTTTTGTTTTGTTTTGTTTTTGATTGGTTGGGTTGCTTGTTTGTTTGTTTGTTTGAGATCGATAGGAACACACTATGTTGACTAGATTGGCCTCATACTCAGGGATCTGCCTGGCTCTGGATTGTTGGAATTAAAAGCATGTGCCATAATGACCCGCTAAGTATATTCTCATCTGTCATAAATCAGTAGATATGTCTTTAGTACTGCTTGAATTCCAATACTAAATACATGAACTGGCTCACAAAATGAAAATAACATACTTTAAGGTAATGCATGCCATGGAATATGAGATACCTAGACAAATAAGCTTAAAAACTTAGGTCAGGGTTAGAGAGGTGTGTCAGTAGATAAGAACATTCCTTTTATAGAGGACATGACATCAGTTCCCAACAACTTTTTTGGCCAGCTCATGGCTACCTGTACTACCTGTACTCCAGATGCAAGTGTCCTGATATCCTCTCATGGTCTCCTTTATTTACAAACACATACTCACACACAGATACAAATACATAAATATAATTAAAATTCAAGTAAATTTTTTAAAAAGAATAGGTCAAAAATAGCAATAAACATAGCAATAAGTGGCACATGAATGATGCATTTGAAGTTAGACATAAAGGTTGAACTTCAGTGCTTGCTCTAAAGATTTAAAAAGCAGAATTCCTGATGACATTCTGTCCAGCACTGTCTTACCAATGACTCATTTCCAGCCTTTCTACAATAACTTTCTAAAAAGAAAATATTTAAAATACAAGAGTATAAATAGGGCTATAATGACTCCTTTGGCAGGGACCAAATAGCAAATATGAGAAAGGATAATAAGCAGAATATGTGATTTATATATCCAGAGTTAAATGACTCTCACATTTAAGTGATCAGCAAGGCCATCCCTGGCTACATATGTGACTGGAGCCATGGATCCCTCCATGAGTACTCTTTGGTTGGTGGTTAAGTCCCTGGGAGCTCTGAGGTTACTGGCTGATTCATATTTTTGCTCCTCCTATGAGGCTGTAAACTCCTTCAGCTCCTTGGGTCCTTTCTCTAGCTCCTCCATTAGGGACTCGGTACTCAGGACAATGGTTGGCTGAGAGCATACTCCTATGTATTTGTCTGGCACAGGCAGGACCTCTCTGAAAACAGCTATATCAGGCTTCTGTAAGAAAATGTTTGTTTGCATCCACAATAGTGTCTGGGTTTTATGCCCAGTTTTCTGAGGAATTGCCAGATGGATTTCCAGAGTGGTACAACCACTCTGGAAAATATAGAATATTAGAATATATCTAATAAAAAAATTTAGGAGGCAGCAGGTACTGGTGAGGATTTAGAGAAAGAGGAAAACTCCTCTACTGCTGGTGGAATTGCAAGCTGGTATAACTGCTCTGGAAATCAGTCTGGAAGTTCCTCAGAAAACTTGGAATGATACTATCAGAGGACCCTGTTTTACCACTCCTGGGCATATACCCAGAAGATTCTCCAGCATGTAATAAGGACACATGCTCTACTATGTTCATAGCAGCCCTATTTATGATACCAAGAGCCTGGAAAGAACCCAGATGTCCCTCAACGGAGGAATGGATACAGAAAAGGTGGTATATTTACACTATGTAATATTACTCAGCCATTAAAAACAATGAATTCATGAAATTTTTAGGCAAATGGGTGCAGCTGGAAAGTATCATGCTGAGTGAGGTAACCCAATCACAAAAGGACACACATAGTATGCACTCACTGATATGTGGATATTAGCCCAGAATCTTGGAATACCCAATACACAATTCACATATCAAATGAAGCCTAAGAAGAAGGAAGGAGAGGCCCCTGGTCCTGAAAAGGCTCACTGCAGCAGTGTAGGGGAAGACCAGTACAGGGAAGCTGAAGGGGTTTGATTGGGGAACAAGGGGAGGGGAGAGGGCTTATGGGACTTTCAGGGAGGGGGAACCAGGAAAGGGGAAATCATTTGAAATATAAAGAATATATCTAATAAAGAAAAAAGAAAAAGTCTATAAAGGAAGATTTATATAATCATGAGAGAAAAAGTGTCCTTCACTGAAATCATAACACAGATGCAACACTAAACTGACTCAGCATGCTGTATGTATATATTTATGCATTTAWAWATAAATATGTATGTATATGTATATATATATGTTTATGTATCTGTAACAATAATAATTAAAGAAAAAAGAGGCCAAAACCAGTGTCTAGTTTTGATAAATGTATTTGGAATTGATGCCCAGGTGGGACACTTTCTGCAAGTCTTTCCTTCAGGCTCTGCTCTACAACTAAGTAACATTTTAAAAGAACCTCACAAGGTTTGAACATATTTCTGGGCTAAGATGGTATAGATGACATCATCAAAGGACAATATATCTACTCAAATATATACTCAGATTTAAACTTGACCACTTTCTCCCTTCTCTGCATAACACTTTTACATAAAACAGTGATCTAAACTATATTTGTAAAGTGTGTCTTTCATTGCCATACACAATCCAATTACTATACTATTCCTTTTGAATTTTATCCTTAATATATCTCCACATATACCAGATTTTCCTGCTTTCAATATTAGATCTGAAAAATTAAAGTCTGAGCATTCACATTCTATAATGCAGACAAAAACAATACAAGGGGAACTGACATGAAGAAGATACACAAAGGAATGACTGATTTCTCAACACCTTCATGCTAAAGCATCATGATCATGTTTCAAGCAGCTTCTCCTCTTATATTACCTGTCACTAGATCTCGTAATTGCCCATGATCACAAGGAAATCATACACTGATTAATGTCAACTATTATTTGTATCTATAAACTCTCAGGAACTCTAATTTCTTACTTCAAGTTGTTTTGTTAATGGATCCCTATAATAGCAAACCCACTCTCAAAATCTCTTTTCCTCTCTCTGTCTCTTTGTGTTTGTGTCTCTCTCTCCGACACACACACACACATACACACAAACACACACACAAACACACACGCACACACACACACACACACACACACACACACACACACACTCATCATATGCTGAATAAACTAATCTTTTCCAATATAGTGATAGGAATAAATGGTGTCAAATTTCCCAGTTTTTAATATTTTGCTTTTTGTTAGTTCTTAATACATAGTATGGCTATATAGCCCAGGTATATATAAAACTAATGGTATTCCTGTCTTTGCCTCCACACATTAGGATGATATGTATAAGCTAACTTGTCTGGCTGTTCACTCAGTTTTGAAAAATCTCAAAAACATGGTAAGGCCATATCTCAAAAAAAAAAAAAAAAAAGAAAAAAACTAAACTAAAAAGAGCACAGACCAGCTGATACAGTGCAATAATCTGAAAAAAAAAACAACAACAAGAATAAACCACAGTGGGCTGTAAGAAAAAGAAAGGCAAAAATAATATTTTAAAAATATAAATATTTAATTTTACAGTATAAAATAAAGCAGAAATTCATGAAATGAGAAAAATATAACTGATCAATGAATTATTAACCTGTATCTTTTAAATGATGAATAAATTTATTGGACCCAATTAACCAAAAGAAGAAAGTGATTGCCCAAATAACTAGAATCATAAAAGATCAAGGAAAATAACAACCTCAAAGAAATCAAGAATAATATAAGGAACACTTTAAATATATATACTCCATTATGTCAGAACCTAAACTCTAAGATGTAAAAGAACTGGGTGAATTTATAATATTTTCCAAATGACCAGAGTTAAACGAAGAGATTATCTTCTTAACAAACTGGAAACAAACAATGGGAGAAACATTAGAATAAAGCCTTCTTATTAAAAAAAAAAAGAGCCCTGCCAGTTATAGTGATATTTGCCTCGAAATCCAGCACTGCAGAGACAGAGGAAGTCCTGTAGAGCATATCATACAGAGGAAGCTCTAAGACAACTAAGGTTACATAATGATTCCTTGTCTCAAACAATTAAAAGGCTACAAATAAAAACAAGTAATCCCTCTTCTAAAACTACAATAATTTTTGTGGCATTTGTTTGTTTGTTTTGTTTAGACATGATTTCTTCTATATAATTTTTTGTTATGATTTTTGGTTTGGGTTTGTGTTTTTTGTAAGAGAGAGGAACAACCTCAATTTGATAGCAGGAGATATGGGAGGATAAAGGAAAGGGAAAAGTTATATCAAAATATATTACATAAAAATAGAGAGGGAAAGATAGAGGGAAATGCTAAGTGAAAGGAATGCAGAGAGTATGTTAGACTATATAAAAAGCAAATGGTTCTATAATTACATCAAAATAAAATAGGAAGCAAAACTTGTTATCATAGTGTAAAATCAAGCAATTTATTAAGAAATGCAAACATTGAGCTCGGCGGTGGTGGCACACGCCCTTAATCCCAGCACTTCGGAGGCAGAGGCAGGTGGATTTCTGAGTTCGAGGCTATCCTGGTCTACAGAGTGAGGCCCAGGACAGCCAGGGCTACATAGAGAAACCCTGCCTCAACAACAACAAAAAAAGCCAACCAACCAAACAAACAAACAAACAAAAAAAAAAAAACAAGAAATGCAAACATTGAGATAAGGTATCACTATGTAACCTTAGCTTTATCACTATGTAAACTTGGCAAAATTAGGAAAAATTAAGTAGTTTCCATAACTAAAAATGTACTTAGTTTTATAAAATCATGGCCATTAATCATTTAAATTAGTCTTAATTTAGGCTTTAAAAATATTATTTCACCTATTAGATTGGCTGTTATTTACAAAGACATTGAAACTTAGTAATGATAAATCTATGAAAATTAGCACTATATTACACCACTGCACTAGCTTATCCTAGAAAACATTTGCAGGCAACTTCACAATATTGACAGAAAACAAATGGCATATACAGGTGATTATCTAATTCCTAGAAAACTATTATATAAGCAGGAACTTAAAAAAATGATAGTTATATAATTAGCAGCAAACACATTTTTGTAAACTCCGTAGACCACTATGATATGTTAAATGGAGAAATCATTGATACGAAGATCTTCCACCTAAAATCATCATGTACATTCATATAAACATATGAAAGTATATACACCATGAAAGTTTATATCTTATCATAAGCTCCTATGGAACTGGCATTGCAGAATAGCAATGAATGACCACAGAATTCTTTAAGCACAGTAGATGTTGATATTATAATTAACTAAAGCATCTAATTTTAAAATGGTTAATACAGCAATCCTTTAATATATCTCTTACATAGTAAGGACCTCCTAACATCAAATAATTTTCCACAATACTTAATAACTATAATTTTGCTACTGTTATGAATTGTAATGTACAATATCTGTACTTTCCAATGGTCTTAAGTGACCCCTGTGAAAGGTATGCTTGACCCACACAGGGGCTGGGACCCGTAGATTGAGAACCACTGATATAGAGCATTCAGAACCTGGTACGAGAAAAGATATTCTTTGCGTACCTTTTACTTTTAAAATGTACCAAAGATCATCTTGATGAAACTAGACCTATACAGTTGACTATGAGTTAGGCAACTATCTTCTAAAATTTGAATATAGCCCAAGATTTGTGTATTGAAACTAATTAAGGGGGCATGGATTAATGATTAGACTTAAGTATCCTTGTAATACAAGAACAGATTCCTAGTTTCAAAAATATGGTCTTTAAGTCTAGATTTTTACAAGGATTTGTGGCCATTAACACAAACTGACAAGTTGTAGCAGTGTCTGATTAGAGTCACAATCAATCTGGCCTCAGAAAATGTTAATATGAAAGACTACTTGAAATATAGTAATTTAACATTACAATTAAAACAAGAAAACAACACTGCATGTAAAATAAATGAGCCTTATAAAAAGAACCCAGGACACAACTCAGTATATAGCTAAACTGCAATAATAATATAATGAGTAAGGAGATATGGGTTGTACTACTAATTTATGAGATTAAAAATAATCTGTGAAGTATCCTGTTCTCAGCTATATTCTGTCTCACATATAACCTGGGTTCCAGTGATCCAATTGGAGTTGCCAGTTGGCTTTTTCCATTGAGCTTTCATACTGGCACCTATTAAGTAACCTATTAGGAAACAATGCAAACATTCAAAGAAATAATTATTATATAATCCCGACTTTCACTTCTGAGTTCTACAGATATGTGTCATGAACATACACACATGCAGACATATATACCCACACACTTTAAAAATTCTTACCAATTATTTTCACTCTTACAATTATTAAAACAGGTTGATAAATGCATATAGTAATTTTCAAATGAACTAGTGTCTTATTGTCTAGAAATAGACAACTAATATTGAAAATAAGCATGACTTCACATTACTTTACTTAGTTTAAGGAGAAAAACATAAAAAAACACATTACAGAATAAATAAAATCACTTTGAAACAGTGAGATTTTACTTAAACCCGAAAAATGGTATCAATAAAAATATGATGCCACATATTCTACAAGATAGCATCACTCTGGCTGTCCTTCTCAAAGCAAGGACATTTCTCAATGCAATCAGTTATAAGTGCACCAAAGTCTCAAGTAGGAATATTGGAGAAAAAGCAAACCACAGAGAATCATATTCCAACTCTAGACAGAGACCAGAAATATCAGCCAAAATAGCACCAGAGAATCTTCTCTAGAGAACACCACTGTGCCTAACAATCTTCTTTGGAGCCGGCCTAAAATCTGAGTTTTCTTTTCAAAGGAGGAAGAAGCCATCTCTCAAATGATAACAAATTGGTATAGAGGAAGATTCAATTAGTCAGAAAATTTTGTTATAATCTAAAGTATCATAAAAGCATTTATATTCATTAGCTACAAAATCCACTTAGAAAAGTTTTGTCCATTTGCAAATGAAAATATGAATCAAAAGTAATAGGCAACAAACAATATGGGAGTCCAAGATATACTGAAAACAGAAGTACTGAATATTTCAGGCAATTACTTGCCAAGAGCAGGTCATTTCTATTCCTTGGAAATCTTCTATGCAAGGTGTGAGATAATAAAAGTAAAATAATACTCCAGAAACAATAAATATATAACGGTATTTTGGAGATGCTGTAGATGAAATCTCTTCATAAAGGCATATTTGATGTGTATGTGAAGATGTTCACCACCTAGGATAAAATTAGAATATAAGTGAAAAAAGTAACATGTTACCAGCTTTCCAATAAATAGAAATCACCCTCAAGATTTTACAAGAATTCCACTGAAGCAGCTTCTAGTTTCAAAAGCAATACTAAATAATATATAAAATGACTGATATAATTTTCTCATTGGTTTCTTTAATTAATTAATTTACTATATATGAGTACGCTGCAGCTATGTTCAGACACCAGACAAGAGGATCCACTCCCATTAAAGATGGTTGTGAACCACCATGTGGTTGCTGAGAATTGAACTCAGGACCTCTGGAAAAGCAGTCAGTGCTCTTAACCTCTGAGCCATCTCTCAAATCCTGCATTTATTTCTTATTAAACATAGTTTATATGCTATGTAATCACTTTAATTTTGAACCTATTATTTTCAATACAGCATCTAAGCTAGCAACTAATAGATTAAAATATGCAGTATATTCAATAATATTTTATGGAAATATTTTTCAGAAATCCAAATCCCATCATCAGGAATGCAACAGGAGAAGGATTTTTTCAAAACCTCATTTTTATTAGATATTTTCTTTATTTACATCTCAAATGTTATCCTGTTTCCTCATTTTCCCTTCGAAAATCCCCTATCCTTTCCCCATTCCAACCCACCCACTCACCAACACACCCACTCCTACTTCCCTGTCTTGGCATTACCCTACACTGGGTCATTGAGCCTACACAGGACCAAGGGCCTCTCCTCTCATTGATGATCAACAAGGCCATCCATGTGGCTGGAGCCATGGGTCCCTCCATATATACTCTTTGGTTAGTGGTTTCGTCTATGGGAGCTCTGGGGGTACTGGTTGGTACATTTTATTGTTCCTCCTCTGGGGCTGCAAACCCCTTTAGCTCCTTGGGTCCTTTTTCTAGCTCTTCCATTGGGGACTCTGTGCTCAGTCCTTATTGCTTGCACCCTAATATGTATAGTGAACTCCCTCACTCTAAAAGAAAATACCTATCTATTATGTCTGAAATCCTAAAAGCTTCTTGCACAACTTCTGCAGTGGTTTGAAGAAAAATATCTCCAACCTGCTGCCATGCTTCTCACAATGTAAGACCCTAATGAATGTTTTCTTTTAAACTGCCCTTACTCGTGGTATTTTTTCATTGAAATTAAAATGTATCTAAGACAGATGTTGGTACCAAGAGTGAAGTATTGCTCTGATAGGCCTTACCACACCATATTTTGAAAGAATATGTAAAAATTTAAGACTTCAAACATGGAGAAAAGAAACAAGGGAAGACCCTTGAGGACATSGGCACAGGGGAAAAGTTCTTGAACAGAACACCAATAGCTTATGCTCTAAGATCAAGAATTGCCAAGTGGGACCTCATAAAATTACAAAGTTTCTGTAAGGCAAAGGACACTGTCAAATCGACAAAACAGCAACCAACAAATTGGGAAAAGATATTCACCAACCCTACATCCAACAGAGGGCTAATATCCAATATATACAAAGAACTCAAGAAGGTAGACTCCAGACAGCCAAATAACCCTATTAAAAAATTGGGTACAGAGCTAAACAGAATTTTCACCTGAAGAATTTAGAATAGCTAATCATTAGGGAAGTGCAAATCAAAACAACCCTGAGATTTCACCTCATACCAGTCAGAATGGCTAAGATTAAAAACTCAGGAGACATCAGGTGTTTGTGAGGTTGTGAAGAATGAGGAACACTCCTCCACTGCTGGTGGGATTGCAAGCTGATCCAATCCCTCTGGAAATCACACTGGTGGTGTCTCAGAAAATGGCATGACACTTCCAGAAGACCCTGTTATACCACTCCTGGGCATATACCCAGGTTTCCCCGACATGCAATAAGGATACATGBTCCACTATGTTCATAGCAGCCTTATTTATAATAGCCAGAAGCTGGAAAGAACCCAGATGTCCCTCAATAGAGGTATTGATACAGAAAATGTGACAAATTTACACATTGGAATACTACTCGGCAATTAAAAACAATGAATTTATGAAATTTTAGGCAAATGGTTGGAACTGTAAAACATCATCCTAAGTGAGGTAACCCAATCACACACACACACCCCAAAATAATATACACATGGAATTCAGTCACTGATAAGTGGATATTAGTCCAGAAGCTCTGAATACTGAAGACACAATTAACATATCAAATGATTCCCAAGAGAAGGAAGGAGAGGGCCTTGGTCCTGGAAAGGCTTGATGCAGCATTGTAGGGGATTACCAGGACAGAGAAATGGGAGGGGGGTGATTGGGTAATGGGCTTATGGGACTTATGAGGAGGGAAGGAATCGGGAAAGGGGAAGGCATTTGGAATGTAAACAAAGAATATAGAAAATAAATTTAAAAAAGACTTCGTACTTGGAAAGCAGTTCGATGCTGTAGGCACACTTTAACAAGCCATTCCATTAGAAATTTGGAAGACAGTATTGCTGAAGGCAATGTGAGCTATGGAGCCATATGAAAAGTTTTCACAGGGGAAAATATTGGCAACTAAGCTAGAAAACATTTCATGTTATTTTGGCAAACATTTTGTTAGTTTTTCCTTTCTCCTAAGTATAAGACTGTGGCTTAGTTAAAACAAAATTAGATTAATTTCTTTGGTAGAACAATTTTCAGGACAGGCTGATATAGGTTCTGTCACTTGGTTATTAGTGATTACTCTAATACATGTTCATAATGAGAAAGAACAATCAAGACAAAAAATTAAAATGTAAACATAGTGTGAAGGGAAAAAGATCACCAAAAATTTAATATTGGAGCTAAGGCTTGTACTAAAAAGATAAGGAGAGTCTTGGAGGGAATGGAATAAATGGTGTGAAACCCCCAGGGCAACATTCTACCAAACTAATCCTGTAACTTGTGATATAAAAAGGCCATGGAATTTTCCACTCCTAAGAAGCAAAAACAAATCAAAATTTATCCATATATAATTCGAAGAAGGGGCAGGCTTTATGTCAAGGAAGTAGCTGAAGTAAAGATTTTAGAACATATGGTGTCAGAGATACTTCTCTGCCTTTTGCTTTAGAATGATGGAGAACTCAAGAGTACATTGGTCATAGATCTTCCTCCTTTGTTATGGAAAGCAGCTGATGCCAGGCTCAAGGCACTGGAGCCCCTGCAGTTTTGAGAGGCCATAGCATGAAGTTGTGAAAGTGGGACCACAGGATGTTAAAGTTGCCAGAGCCATGGGCTGTCTGCCAAGCAGGGCTGCAGGCTGGGAGTGACACTAGACCAAGAGAAAGAAGTATGCTTTATTCAACAAACTAAGAAGAGAAAAGGCATCTGTGATATAAAACATGGGATTATAGGATTTATATTTTCCTTGGATTCACTCTTAATTTGCCACAGTATTTCCTTACTATGCCATCACTCCTCTACTTCTGGGAAGATAATATACATTTTGTGGAACTGTGTATTAGAAGAATATAACTCAATTTTGACTTTATAATCCTTATAATTAAAAGAATACCTTGAGTTTCATATGAAACTTTGGAATTTTAATCAGTTAACACTATCAAAGTCTATGACGTTATTTGAAATAAGAGGAAATTTTGAATGTTCATATAACCCGAAGCTGTTGTAGGCTAGGAACAGGAATGCAGTAGTTTGAGTAAGAATGGAACCTGTGCGCTCATATATTTGAATTCTTGGTCTGCGTTAATCCCACTAGGCAAGAATAAAAACCTTACTGCATTTTTGAGATAAATCTTAAGCAATCTTTATTAAATACTGGTCAGGAAGAGAAACCCTGGCCAGCATATCACAGCAAATTAAATTCTTGAGTAATTTTAAAAGTAAAAACCACAAAGGACTTCCTGCCTTTGTCCAATTATGGGAAAGTATACATCTTGATATACCTTCTGCCTCAGTACATCCTGCCTATATGTGATCAAGTATATGCTGTGCACTTGGGAAAACCAATATTGTTTTCAGAAGCAAAAAACATTGGCTTATTACAATATATAAACAACAGCCATCAGCATTCCAAGAATCTATCTGTCCTTAGACAAATAGAGCTTACAAGTTAGAAACATGTTATAGATTTCTTAAGCAGAGTAATTTAAACTTAAAATATAACCTTAGCCATTTCATACTCAGTTGGAGGAACTGATTAGAAAATACTGGGATGTATGCCTTTTTGGAGGCAGTGTGTCACAGGTGGTAAGCTTCTATGTTTCAAAACACTCAGCCATTCTGAGATACTTCTCTGCCATTTGCTAGTGCATCCAGATATAAGATCTCAGCTACTGCCCCAGTACCATGCCTGCCTGCTTGCTGACAAGTTCCATTCCAGAATGATGATGCTAACACTCTGTACTGTAAATCTTCAATAAATTATTGCCATTATAACCTTACCTGTTCATGGAAGTTTATTCACAGCCAAAATTACCTTCTTTAAAATATAGTTGATAAATATATTGGCCACAGTGTATGTTTATAAAGAAAAAATTGAACATCTGAGGCACAAATATTTTGTTTGTTTTATTTTATTGAGACACGGTTGCTTTGGCTGTCCTGGAACTCTGTAGCCCAGGCTGCCTTGAACTCAGTGGTCCTCTTGTCTATGCTGCATGAGTGTTGGGATTAAAAACATGTACCTACCCTTTCTGCTAAGTAATTACTTATAAACAATGTACATAAATAAATATCATAATATATTCATTCTTGATCTTTCCTATAGTAGATATTAATTTGGTGTTTGCTTTTAAAAGAGGTGAGTAAAAAGAAATTAGAGCATGTTTCAAAATAATGAAGAATTTATTCACTCATCAAATAAAAGGTATTAGCAATCTATTTTCACCTCAAGCCCTGTATACTACCCAAAATGGCTAGCAGCATATAGAAACATGCACATGAAATTAATATTCAAACTTCAAATGTCTTGTACATGTAGCAAATATAATATCCCAGCACAATTTTATTTTTTTTGGTTTTTTTGAGACAGGGTTTCTCTGTGTAGCCCTGGCTGTCCTGGAACTCACTCTGTAGACCAGGCTGGCCTCGAACTC
>BDUI01026271.1:19102-31024 GCA_002335545.1 Apodemus speciosus | reverse complement strand
GGCACAGGAGAAGAGCACTGTCTCACAGACCTCAAACCGTCCATAGCCTGCTGGGTGTGTGAGGCAGAGGAGCTTTGCAGCGTTCAGAGAGCAATGCCTAAGACCCGCAGGTACTAAGGAGAAGCTACAGCGTTCGAAGCCTGCCACCAGATCCTCGTATCTTCAGTGGTGCTACCTCTGGGAACTCAGAGCTGCCTAGCACCTTAAGGAGCTAGCTAGTGGCCTCCCTACCAAGATGGCAACACCAGATCTGAAATCCAGATAGAGAAAAGTTGTCTATTTTACACTTGACACTCAGGAGGAGAGAAACTGAGGAGTTTGGGTGGTTGTGGTGGAGTTTCAGCGTGTGGAGCTCCTGATGCTCTCTCTCCTGCCCGTGGAAGATGAACAGAAGATGAGGGGCAGGAAGGTGCCTTTGCTGTTTAGAGGGACTAGCATACGCCTCTGTGTGACGACTGTCTGAACTGGGAATGAAATGTCGGCATGAACGACACAACATAAAATAAAACAGGAAGAGTGAAGAAAACCTGGCAGGGCAATCATTCCAAGATGCTAACATTCCATTCYCCAAAGCAGCCTTTAAAAAATATTATAGGCAGGCACAAAAAGAAAAAAAATTAAACAGGTAATTTAACAGAAGAGTGCTATTTTTAATTACGAAGGGTTTAATTTCCCTTTTCTCCTCACTTCGTTATTTCTGCTAATAAGCTTGTCATCTGGGCTGGGACTGATTATAAGGRTCTGGGGAAAAGGTTTTATTGTCTGGAATGACAGTTTTACACGTTAACATTTTACCTTTCAGTTTTATGAATCAAATGTAAGGTGGAGTCTCTTTAACAATTAGGATGCAGTTCAGAGCATTACCTCAGGATGACTTCATTTGAACATGCAGATACACTCATCCTTAGGGTGAAGTCTGGGTCCCTGTGGTGACTGATTCCACACAAAGGCTTAAAGGCAGAAAGGAACCCATGAGAACTAGCAGGGAGTTAAGGGAAGCATTCTGGATAGGGTTTCAGACAGAAGACTGAATTATAAAGGTCTCCTACCAGCCAGTAAATTAGAATCATGTGCTAAATCTTTACTGTATACAGAACAGTCAGTTGGGAACTGTGGGGGGAAAATCAAATCTGTGCTCACAGGAGCTGTTTAAAGGCAATATAGAATCCATTACAATGTAGAATATGTATGAACCTGTGTGAACAGAACAAATGTAACTAAAACAGAAGTCTTGACTGAATTTCTGGGATACTAGCTTTTAAGATTAATTTGAGATATGTATATGTGTGCGTGCGTGCGTGCGTGCGTGCGTGTGGTGTGAGTGTATGTGCGAGCTTCTGTGCTCCTCATGAATGTTTTTTCATATGTGTGCTGGAGATCTGTACTGAGGCCTCATGCTTGCACAGCACTTCACTCACGGAGCCACTGTGCTAGCCCCCGAGCTCAGCCTTTGAAGCGATAGCTCATATTCTATTTTTCTTTTATGTACTTGAGTATTTTACTGAATTATGTATATGCACCATGTGTTTACAGTGCCTGTGCAGTCTCGAAAAGGGTGTTGAATCCCCTGGAACTAGAGATATAGTGTGGTTGTCAACTCCCATGTAGATGCTGGGAGCCAAACCAGGTCCTCTGCAAGGGCAAGAGCTCTTAACCGCAGAGCTGTCTGTCTAGCCCTCTTTGCCATTCTTTATTAGATCAGATTTTATTTGACAATAAAGCCATAAAAACATATACATTTCCACTGATATGGCATGGTACCTCAGTGGGTATGGTCCTTGGACCTCAGGGTCTGTGGGCTTAAATCTATTTTTATTTTAACATTTAGGTGTGACTTTCCCCTTTCTCTCTCATTCTCTCATGAATGTAGAGTTGGGATTACAAGGAAGTAATCAGCCAAGACAAAAGCCTCAAGAAAAACACACAATAGTACCTAGTTTAAAGGTTAGTGTGTGCATATATAAATATATATATATGTAGTGCGAAATGTGTGTATATGTATGTGTGTGATGTGTGCATACATATGTGTGATGTACATATGTGTGACATGAATAATGTTCCTGTGTGTGATGGGTATGACATATGTTTTATGTGTGATGTATGTATGTGTGATGTGAATGATGTGTGTGATATGTATGTATGTCTGTGATATATATGATATATGTATGTGGTGCATATAATATGTGTGATCATATGATATATATATGATGTATATGATATGTGTAATGTGTATGGTATGCATGTGATATTATGATGTGTGTATGATATATATGTGTGTGTGATGTATATGGTATGTGTGTGGTGCATATGATGCAAGTATGATGTGTGTAATGTATATCATATGTATGAATGTGTGTGAAATATATGATGTGTTTGTGTGTGATGTGTATGATATATGTGTTAATTATATTCTTGTTGCAATGATAAAAGATCATAACCAAAGCATCTTAAGAAAGAAAGAATAAATTTTGACTTATAGTACCAGAAGGATGAGTGTCCATCATGGAGAAGGTGTGGCAAGGTGAAGACGTGGTGGCTGAAACAGGAAGCTGGTGGGTGACATAGAAAGCAGAGAGAGAGAGAGAGAGAGAGAGAGAGAGAGAGAGAGAGAGAGAGAGAGAGAGCAGGAAGTAGGGTGAGGGTATAAATCCTGAAAGCCCACACCCAGCAAGGCTGCATCTCCTAAAGGCTCCATAACCTTCCCACACTTACACAGTGAGACTCTGTCTCAAAACAAGTCACAAGTGCACAGGAAAGGATGGAGAAAACGTGAGAGACTGAGAGACTGAGAGCTACAGAGAAGTTCTGGAAGTTCTCCAGGTAATTTATTGTTTTTAAAAAATGTGTGAGTGTTTGCTGCATGCATCTAACATGGAGGAAAGACAGGGACAGCTCATCCCCTGGACTGGAGTTACAGTTATAAGTTGCCATGTGGGTGCTGGGGATTGAACTTGGAACCTCTGGAAGAGCAACTACTGAGCCATCTCTCCAATTCCCCCCCTAAGGTAATATGTTAATAGTGTTCTAGAAGAGCTGAGGAGAAAGCTCAGCCGGTCAAGTGGTTGCTGTGTAAACTTGAGGACCCAAGTTTGGTCTTGAGCACACCCACAAGAGAAAGAGGCAGAGCTTCGAGCATCTGTAATGGTGGCCTGAGGGACAGTTAGCATAGATGAAGGAGGAGCTCCAGTTCAGTGAGAGACACTATCTCAAACTTGATCAGGTACCTATAGAATAAAGAAAACCCCTGCTACAGACCTATGGTGGCCCCTCCCCTCCCCCACAAACATGACACAGACATGACACACACCCACACCAACCACCATTGTTTGGGAAGGAGGATTGATGGTTAAAGTGCTTGCTGTGCATTCATGAAGACTGGGCTTCTGATCCCTAGAGCCCATGGAAGCCAGCCGATTAGATCAGCTTCATAAGACCAAATTCTAATACTAAAACTTTATCTTCACAGTTAACATTGGTCTGGAACTCTTGAACCAATTCTAGAAACAGCCAGCATGGGATTCCTTTCAAGCTTGTTAAAAATAGAGGAATTCTATTTAAAGCCCGGATTTAGGATGGGGTGGGGCCATGCTGCCTGCTGCTCGGATCATGCCTTTCCCAGGGTGAGGGTCTCTCCTGATGCCCACTGACACTGACCCAGAGCACACCACCAAGCACTGAGCAAGGGGGCGAGGCTCCAATGTGCTGCTTCAGAGACAAGGAAGGAGCTAGGCCGCTCCCAAACGCAATTCAGACACCTCCTGGTACATTATCCACCCACATCCTGAAATGCCCTATCCACCTCGCCTTAACATCTTGCTCCTCAAGATGTCAGGTGCAGCTCAGCCTGTCACTACCCCGCAGTAGTTACTTTGTGTCATGGTGTGTTACTTTCTTCTTTAGCAAGATACATAACCTTCCGTTCACATATTAAAACGTTAAGCCCACAAACAGTACTTAGTGAAGGATAAACGTATTACTTGGATTCACTGAACCCACACATACATCTGTATCTTTGTCTGCTAGTCAGACATCTCCTTCCCCAGACTCTTGTTATGGACCTGGTTTTTGTGCAGTAAGAACTGCTCATTATCCTTTCCTTCTGTCATGGCTAACACTGCCTTCGGAGGTTGGGCACAATCCTGTCATACTCAGCTCTAGTCACCATCACCAGTGACTTGACACTGAGCAAAAGACTTGACCCACATGATGTAGTGTGGGATGAAGGTCTTCTGTAGTCTGTAGTCTGGTTGTTTCCTACAGCTGTAGCCTCAGGGTTATTGTTATGGCCGTCTGGCGAGAAGCACGCCTGTAGCTCATTCACATGCCTCCTCCGCTGTGCTGCAGCCCACGCTGCTGCTTCAGGCAGAAATGCTCTTTCCCTCCTTCCACCAAAGCCCTCTTGTCCTGTAAGGTGGGCTGGGGACTACAGCATGGCCACAAAATGCAGCAGTGGCCTTTTCATAGATTGAGTTTCCCAGTGCTCTCCAATGCCTGTCCATTCGCATCTTGTCTCCCATCCAACTGCTAACCAGGCCCAAACTTAACTTCCAAAATCAGAGAAGCTCAGAGCCATATGGCTGTGAACTATTCTCCCATATCTGCTTTCTCACAATGTGGTAGAGTGGCTGCAGCAGAGACTCACAGTCCTGAAACGATTCAGTTATCTACTCTGGCATTCCAAAACCAAACYAAACCAAAACCTCAAGTAAGGATGCCAATCCTCTCTCAAAGCCTTGTTCAAAGACTTACGGTACCACCTCAGAGTGCCTCATCTAGTACAAAGGATGGAGAAATGTCTTCTCAGTCATTACAAGGGGCCCAAGCAGACTATAAACACATTGCAAGGCAGGGACCTGGTACTGTTGCCCTTGATTTAATATGCTGTGCTTGACAAGTACTTATATGTAGCCGCTGGGATGCTCTTCAGGTCAATGTTTGTTTTGTACAGATATCAAATCAGATAAGCAGCAGTGTTTTACTTAAAGGAAAGCAGTTTCTGATTCAGCTGGCCTGAGCACAGGATAATAAGGGAACATGTAGTCTAGACAAGGAGGCACTTTTCGGTTCCCAATGCTTAACAAATACAGGAGTGACTTGGGCCATAAAGGGAGCTGATGGGGTAGGACTTCAGTATGAGAGCTGCAGATGCTAAAACAGTGGGGAAGAGATAATACAGGCAGACTCCGGTTAGAAAGAGAAGCAGTGAGGCTGGAGGGATGCTCAGGGGTCAATACTGTGTACCGTCCTTACCGAGCGAGGACCCAGGTTTGGTTCCCAGCACCCATGTTGGTGGCCTGACAGCCACCTGGAACAATAGCCCTAGGGATCTGATGCCCTCTTCAGGCCTCCTCAGGTACTYCACTCACATGCATGCCCTCTCCTCACATACATACAATTAAAATTTAGAATAAAATCTATTTTTAAAAAAGAAAATAATCATCCGAGAAGAGCAGGATCCACGAGTGCTCTGTGGAAGGAGGAAGGGCAAAGTGCCCTGACTTCTGGTGGAAAGGCAAGACCTGGACAAGAGAGGTAGAATCTAAGGGCAGACCTCCTGTTTCTGAAGCTCTGACTCTCAGAGAAGGCGAGGGAGGGCCAGCTGAGAGCAGTGGTCTTGGACAGGTAGCCAGCTACTTGCAGTTGGAATAGGACCAATGTCAGCATTGTCTTCCTCAGGTGTCAGTTCTCTTTCATGAAGTCAACCATGTTTAATGCATGATGCTACATGTCAGCTATCTCAGTGATTAACATACCACAGAAGGGCAGGGTGTGATTCAGACGGAAGGCTGAGGTGTATCTGCAAGTCGGTTATGGATGGATTTTAGACTTAATGTTATCCACCCTGTACTGACTCAGGGACAGGGATCCTGATCTACTCTACATCCAGGTAAGAGTATCCTAGAGTATGACTGAATATCCTGAAAGATGCTGTCTAAAGGAATGGGGGTGGGGTGAGAATAATGTTCTTTCTACAAGAATGAAGGCATCAGATCACCTCTATAAGAAACCCAAGACCAGGCTGGTTGTAGTGGCATATGCCTTTAATCTCAACACTTAGGAGCCAGAGGTAGGTGGATCTCTGTGAATTCAAGAMCAGCTGTGTGTCTACACAATGAGTTCTCGGCAAGCTAGGGCTACACAGAGAGACCCTGTCTCAAAAACTAAAACCAAAAACCAGCCAAGCTACAGAAACCCAAGTTCCAGTTCAGTGGTTGCTTTCTTAATTCAAGGAGAAGGTCCCCAGTAGGTATCAAAAAGCAGGAGTTGACATTTTGAATATTTTAAGAGACAGACAGTACAATTAAAGGCAAAACCAAGTCATAATTGAACTCTTCCCCATAGGACAAACAAGCAAACGTTTTCAGGGTAGAGGTACAAACGCCTAAGGATGGGGGCCAAGGTGATTTCATTGCGTTCCATCATATCCAAAAGCTTGTCAAGGCAGAGGGACTATGAAAGAAAAAAGCAAGCAGATGTAGGGGTTCTCCTAAATCAAAGAGAGGGGCACCGTCGTACTCTAGGTGGGAGTATGTAATGCAAAATTAGGTTCAGGAGCACTAAAACAAATGACAGCCTCTTTCCAAGCCATAGCAGGAGGGCAAGCTCTCTTTGGCATGGGATATTGTTTTGCAGATATTTGGGTTTTGTATAGCAATCACACAGGCTTGTGCTAGAAAACTGAGTCTGTATTAAGATAAATAACCCCCAAACCTTCACAATGCCTTTGCCCATCTACCAGATAGAAGAGGAACATCCAGCTAAGAGTCAGGGCATCACTTTGAGATGCTTGTGGTTTGACCATCTCCTGGGGTCGTCACAAACTATCACAGGTAACAAGGAGGGCCACCAAGTCCATTCAGCATCCTTCTCTGATGCCTGAGAGGAGAGTGCTGGTGACTGTCATCACATCTGTTTAAACACTCTTTCAATAGCACTGTTTCTGGGGCTGGGGCAGACAGCTGTCAGCAAAGTGGTTCCTGTGTACGTATAAAGATTGGAGTTTGATCCCCAATAGCCATGTAAAAAGCTGAGCATTGTGGTCTGTGTTTGTAATCCCCAGCACTTGGGACAAGGAGTCAGGAAGGTCCCCCAGGTATACTGGCCAATCAGGTCCCTGTAAGAGGAATACCTAGACCAGGTTAGCCTGTGGGCATGTCTGTGGAGGAGTGCCTTCAATGGTAATTGATATGGAAGGGCCCAGCCCACTGTGGGTGGCACCATTCCCTGGGCAGGTGGCCCTTGTCTGTATAAGAGAGCAAGGCAGTGGGTAGTGCTCTTTCATGGTTTGTGCTTCAAGTTCTTGCTTAAATTCTTACCTGACTCCCCTCAACAATTAAGCTAGAATCGGAAAACTTAAATAAGCCCTTTCTTCCCATAAGCCTTGGTCAGAGTTCTATCACGGCAACAGAAAGGAAATAGACCACCGCCAGACAAGAGCACTGAGGATTAAATGAAGGAGATGGTGGATGCAAGATGTCACATCACGAGTGAGGTCCAGGATGGTGGACTAAGGAAGTCTGCACACAGGCCCTTGAGTGCCCTGCATGCCTTGCTCCATCCCTGGGGAGCCAGCCCCACCTCTGTTTCTGAAGTTCTGTAGTCCATTGTGTGGACACGAGGGAAGGAATGCCTAAAGCTAGGCTGTTTGTCATCAAGGAGTGCATGGCCTCACAGAGAAACAGCAGTAGGACACCACAGGTGACAAGTGTGGGGAAGTGACCAAAGTCCTGTGAAAACCCAAAGACAAATCTAACTTTCTTTGTTTTCCTTTCTTCTGCCATGGAGTAAGAAAGGCAGGCCTCCAAGCGCCAGACGGGCAGCGGCGGCTGAGACGGTAACCAGAGCCCCCGCGGTAAGGTAAAAGAGGGGGCTTGGGTTGGAAGCTAAGAATTCACAATGAACTGCTGGAAAATAACCATGATGGAACCTTAGGTATATTTCTTAAAATAAATTATATGGGTATGGGTATTTTATGTGCATATGTCTTTGTGTGCCATGTACTTCCCGTGTGCATGGAGGCCCAGAGAAGGTACTGGATTCCTGAAACTGGAGTTATAGATGGTTGTGAGTCACCATGCAGGTGCTGGGAATTAAGCCTGGTTCCTTGGGGACAGCATCCTATGCTCCTAGCCACCGAGCCATCTCTCTAGCCCGACATTATTTCCTTAAAGCCGCTGTTCACACTCTTGTCGTGGAAGGTGCCTTAGTTTTCTTCTAGTTTTATACTTTCACACACCTTATTCATTTAAATTTATCATTACTGTATGCACATGGTGTGTGTGTGTGTGTCTGTGTGTGTGTGTGTGTGTGTATGCATGCATATGTGTGCATGTTCATGTGCACATGTGCCAAAGCTCATGTGTGGAGGTCAGAGGACAACTTTCATGGAGTCGGTTCTTTTCTTCCACCTGTGTTCAATTCTCAGAACCCACATGGCATGCATACACACAAGCAGGCAAAATACCCATAAACATAAAGATAAACAAAGTCTCAGAAAACTAAAAATAGAATCCAGCGAAACGTACAACTGAACCAGATGTAGGAAGCAAACAGATTCCATACACACTTGCACATCTGGTCAGTGACCCATAGGAAAGAAAGGTGTCACATATCAGGTCAACAAAAACTATAAGATACTTAAAGATACTCCCGATAAGGCTGACAGAGTTAACACAAGGAAACCTTATTAAAGCGCTTGATCCAGGGCCCACTTTGATGTTCCCAATTCTAAAGTCTCAGTGCAGTGAAAATGCCCCCTTTCTCCCTCAGATTAACTTACCGGAGGGTTACTGCAATCCCAGTTAAGATCCTAGTGGGTTTTTAAGTAGATTTTGAAAATCTGACTTTAAAGTACATTTAGAAGAAAAGATGCATAAAAACACAAAAGAATATTTAGGGCAAAACCCAAATGACCAGGTGAGGAGTTAAGGGAAGGGAAGACTACAGCTCTAAAGTAAAAAAGATTGACCTTATCAATGGATGGGCACTAAGGGTCCGCAAGTGTATCTRTGYGGGTTTGCATATAACATGTGATATAGATRATATTTCAATTTAGTGGGGGAAATTTGATAAATGGTTGGGAGCAAGGTGTCTTATCTGGTMAAAGAAAGTTAAATCCCACACCACACCACACCCACACCTAGTTCCAGAGGCAATAAATATTTAAATATACAACTGGAGCTAGAGAAGTTGTGACTTATCAAGGGTTACTTTTATAATGCTGGCAGTGCGCAGGCCTTCCTAAGTGACACAAACCAGCTTTCAAGAAAGTGATCAGCAGACCTGACTAAATAAAGCTAAGAACAATGTGCGCCACATAGTACTAAATACAAAACACGGAGCTGAAACGCAAGATAAGGTCTGAGATTTTCAACAAAGACAGACAGAAAATACTTATTATTCGTAACCGTGAAAAACAAAACAAAACAGCAAGARAGCCTCAATATTAAAACTGTCAAAATTAAAATTCAACAATTTAAAAATTGGAAAATTTATAAGAATATGAAAAATAATTTTTAAAGACTCCAGTGGTTAGAAAATGCAAATGAAGGTACACAGTATTGCAGCTGTTAAGTTACAAGCATGGTGTCCGTATCCTTCAAGGCTGTCCATTCAGAGTAAGACTGACCATGAGGGACTTCCATCCTTCCTGCGGTCTGTGGCCTGTATGACACTGCAGTTTTCTAATGTCAACAAAAAAAAAATCCTTGGGATTAATTGTCATTTATGCATAAGACATCACATGCTTTTGTTTATTGTAAAGATTGTCTTTCAAACTTCTTTTAGGTATGAATATGCATATGTGGGGGTACATACATGTGTGTATCCCCTGGAGCTGGATTAACAGGCAGTTGTGAGCCAGGGAAGCTGGGAACTGAACACGGCTTCTCTACAAGAGCAGTACGTGCTCTTAATCACTAAACCATCTCTGCAGCCCAAGATGTCACAGTGTTCTAAACGTCCCTAAGCCTTCCCATATAGAGAGTTGCCCATCTAATGAAACCTGAAAATTACAGATGTTCCATGACCGTTCTTAAGATGTTAGGCGCTGACCATTATTATTTAGAAAATTTATTCATTTTTATCTTTAACGTATGAGCCTTTGCCTACAGGTATAAAAGTGCCCTGAGCACTTCTTAGACCCATAGTGGCCAGAAGAGGGCGCTGGATCTCCTGGGACTGGAGTCAGGGACAGCTTGAGCTGCTGCTGCTACCACGTGGCTGCTGGGAACTGGACCCAGGTCCTCTGCAAGAGCAGCCACTTTTGACCACGGAGGCATCTCTCCAGCCCCAGGTATTATTATTTTAAACTTTCATGAGAACATGTTTCAAGGGAACTGTATTTGTTTTTAAAATCTTACAGATCTCCAAGAACTCCTTCCAAGGTGCAGTCCATTGACACTGTACTTGTTGGCAGGTTGACCACGTCCTGAACAATCAGTCTCTGCCTGCTGCGCTTTTATGTCTGATATCTGAACTGTTGCATAATGACATTAGTAAACTGAACTGATACAACTGTGCCAAGCTTTGATATTTCAGCTAAAATAATTTTACAACATCTTAGTAAGGGAGAAGTAAGTGATACAAATGGCCAACCATTTTAATAACATTAGATTCATTGTTTCTTCTTCAAATAGCAAGTCCAAGAATAAGTCACACACAAAAGGAGAATTCATAGCTTAACAACAGACAGCAGTTCCGATGTCTTTCTAATTAAAACCTAGCTCTGACGAATAGGCCAAGCTTTGAAGGACACTAACAATTGCTACTATACGATTTTAATAATCATGGAGCCCACTCTTGGCTCCATGTGTTCTCAGTTTTATAGCCTGAAATGAGAAGAGCGCATGGCATTTATCATTGTATGTGTGCACAATAAGTCTCCCAGTTTCTTCAGGGTTGCTCACTGGAGGTGACCTGCCCCTTCCACTCCATGGAGCCAGTCCTCCCACGAGCCAGGGGCCAGCAGGCCAGGAGCCAGCAGGCCAGGAGCCAGCAGGCCAGGCCTTGTTGGCAAAACTCAGAGTTAGGATTAATGCAGTGATATTACTAATGTATCAGCTAAAGCCTGTTTGTAAATATGCCTCCTCCTTCTATTTTGGYATTTAATTTCTTGGAACTGGATTTACAGACCTTTGTGGGTTCTGGGAGGCTCTATTGGAGGCCAAGCAGAAGGAATTCAAGTCGGAGGTCACTGTGGGTTCTATAATGATATTTTATCTCAAAATTTTTGCTGTTCAATTCTCTTACTCTATTTTTGAAATTGCATCTCTAGTTAGTCTACCCTATTTTTTAAAATGGAATTTTAAAGAGTTAATTATGGTCTGGAGAGACRACTCAGTGGTTAAGAGCATTGGCTGGTTTTCCAGAGGACCTGGGTGTGATTCACAGCACCCACGCAGTGGCTCACAACTGTTCAGGATATCTGATGTCCTCTCATGGCACCAGGAATCACCAGGCAGGCAGGTAGTACACAGATATACATGTGCGGAAAACACAGCCACAGGGCATGTGTGGAGGTCAGAGGGCAACTTGAGGGAGCTGAGTCTCTCTCTCCATCCTGTGGAGCTTGGGGGGGGGGGCATGTCCAATTTGGGTCATCAAGCAAGAACTCTCGTCTGAGCCATCTTGTTGCCCCACCAAATCTTGAGACAAGTGCAGTAGGTAATTCATGGCCCTTTGAAAAGTGTTTGGCTGTCTGACAACGGTTTAATGGAAATACTGGCCTTGGAGTTTAGAAACCACAGCTGAGCCTGTGCACTAATGGTTGGTTGTAGAACTCAGGCAATCTCATGCAAACAGCTTTGAACAGAGGCTCCATAGAGCAGGAGTTGACCAGTTGAGGTGAGTTAGATAAAGAAAGCCTGGTATGTATGTATGTATGTATGTATGTATGTATGTATGTATGTATGTATGTATGTA
>BDUI01026258.1:0-13150 GCA_002335545.1 Apodemus speciosus | reverse complement strand
ACGAATATACACATACACATAGAAAGAGACACATATAAATGTGCAAGTAATATCTTCAGAATATTTTTACAATCAAACATAAACTCACAATACTCTTCTAGACTATTGCCTTCAAATTTTATTACTTGCTGTTTCTTCTCTGTGCTTTTACGTATTGATATAGGTAAATGATTTTTTACCTTCTTTGAAATATTTATAAAATATTGCTGTTAAGCAACAACTTAGCACTTATATGTGACACACAAATGCATTCTCACATTACTTCCACCAACTTCTTTCTTCAAGACCATAAGGACAAGAATGAGAGGGACCAAAACTGAGATATTAGCATAGTGTTTACTTTTAACATTAGCCATACAATTGACCCTCAAGTATTTTGTATACTACTACTCAAACTGGATCAAACATTTTACCACAACAGAATGATTTACAATTTTAATAATACAATTATGAAGAAGTAACAAAAATATATGGTATTGTTAAGGGTGACCACAGCATAAGGAACTGTATTAATGGGATGCAGCATTAAAAAGATTAAGAACCACTGCTATAAAGTGTACAAATAAGCTTCCAGATGCAAGGCAATACTAGGTGAGTTTAGAATAATAGTCCTCTTAAAAGAGTACAGATCTTGATACAATGGTCACTATAAGATACTTTATTTCTTAATGACTGGACTCTTTTGATGTCATGAAAGTTAAAGATACCCCACACACTAACATTTCCAGTGACCTCTATACTCTTTAGAGTCCTCATTTCCCATACCTACGAAATGTGAATATAGAAAGTGTGTATCACAGGAAACATAAATCTGTTAATGCTTGCTGGAGATTTGGGATGCTAGTGGTAAGACTAGCAAACTCAAATCATGGCATACTTCACATGCAAGAATGAAATATTCTTGGGACACAATAATGTAAGGCTATGCCAATAAAAGTGGGAAGGTCAGCCATGCATACTTCAAAGATCTATTATGAAAAATCTTTTTTTAATTATTAACTTAATTTACACTTTGAATATTATACACTTTTCTCATTACCCCTCTGAAAACTGCCTATCCAATACCCATCCCCCCTCCTTACAAACTCTCACCTCCTTTTCTGTACTGGGGTATTAATGTGAAGCCTACTATTTGAAACTATGCCCTTAGGTGGTTCTGTGTGTACATTTCAAAACATCACTAATCAAGTGCTTTCTGAAAGCAGGTTAAGAATGAGAAGGATATATACCTTATTTAGAGGTTGAGAAGTTTGCTATGAAGTTATGTATCCTAGACATTTTGGAGAATCTAAACCTCTGTACTTTCAACAACATATCTGCCTAAAAAAAAACCTGAAACACAACAACAACAGCAGCAACAACAACAGCAGCAACAACAACAGCAACAACAACAACAACAACAACAACAGACATGCTTTATTAAGAAAGCAATTCCCATGGGATCCTGACAGTAGATAAAGACCCGGACGCAACTAGGAAGATTGAGACTGGGATAGATAATCAGAAGATTTCCCTCAGTGACCTATTTAGAACAATATGATCAGACCCAAAATTATATACAGGAAAGAATGATTTCACGTACTGAGCAGGTTGCATTTCTATATTTAGGAACATATAAACACACACACACACACACACACACACACACACACACAAACAAACAAACACACAGAAAGAGACACATACAACTATACATGTGCAAGTAATATCTTCAGAATATTTCTACATCAAACATAAATTCACAATAGCCGTCTAGACTATTGTCTTCAAATTTTATTAACTGGTGTTTTCTTAATTGTGGCTTTGCATACTGATATATGTAAAACACTTATTTACATTACTTGAAATATTTATAAAATATTGCTTTGAAGCAACCACTTACCACTTGTATGTGTCACACAAATACATTTTCATTTAACTTTCAGCAACTTCTTTCCTCAAGAACATAAATACTAAAATGAGAGGTATCATAACTGAGATATTAGCAAAGTGTTTTCTTTTAAGATTAATCATATAATTGACCTTCAAGTACTTTATATAGTTCTACTGAAACTGGATCAAAATTTTTACCAGGAAAGATTGATTTTAAATCTTAACACTGCAATTATGAAGAAGTAACAAAAATACATGGTTTTGTTTAGGGGCGACCACAGCTGAAGGAATAGTACTAAAGTGTTGCAGAATTAGAAATATTGAGAACCACTGCT
Organism: Apodemus speciosus; assembly: GCA_002335545.1. NCBI lineage: Eukaryota > Metazoa > Chordata > Mammalia > Rodentia > Muridae > Apodemus > Apodemus speciosus. The sequence goes on along the minus strand of BDUI01026258.1, from coordinate 10,943 downwards.
ACAAAGTGTACAAATAAGCTTCCAGATGTGAGGCTATACTAGGTGAGTTTAAACTAATAGTCCTCTCAAAAGAGTACAAATCTTGATACTATGGTCACTATAAGATTCTGTATTTCTTAATCATTGGACTCTTTTGATGTGGGGAAAGTTAAAGACACCCCACACACTAACATTTCCAGTGACCTCTGTACTCGTTAGATACCTCATTTCCCATAACTAGGATATGTCAATGTAGAAAGTGTGAATCACAGGAAACTTAAATCTGTTGTTGCTTGTTGGAGATTTCGGATACTAGCTGTAAGACTAGAAAATACAGATCATGGCATACTTTACTTGCAAGAATGAAATAGTCTTGGGACACAGTAATGTAAGATTAGACCAACTACAGTGGGAAGGACAGAAAAGCATTCTTCAAAGATCTATTATGAATAATCTTCTTTTAATTATTTGCTTTATTTACATTATGAATAGCATTCCCTTTCCTCATTACCCCTCTGCAAACCCCCTATCCTATCCCCAATACCCCTGCTTACAAATCTCCACCTCCCTTTTTCCTGACCTGGCATTCTATACTGGGAAATTATTGAGAAGTTTGATATTATATAGAGTGATCTGAAATAATGCCCTTGAGTGGGTCTATGCATACATTTCAAAACATCAGTAATCAAGTGTCTCTGATACCAGGTCAAATATGAGAAGAATATGTGACTAACTTAGAGGTTCATTGTTATGAAGAAACATCAAGACAAAGACAATTCTTATAATGGAAGACATTCAGTTGGGTCTGGCATACTGTATTAGAGTTCTATTTTCAGCATGGCAGAAAGAATCTCAATATCAAGGAAGACAAGGTGCTACAGGATAATAGGAGATCTACACCTTGATCTAAATGCAGCCAGGAGGATGTGCACTGCTGGGAGACGAGAGTTTGCTCTGAACTCTGCAGGACTGGAGTGGGAATCTCATGAGATCACAATGCCCTGGCTCCATTGTTACACACAGTAATTTTCATTGAGGATATATAAAGATTCTATTACTTTTAATATAAAAATGAGGAAATTAAKTTTRTTAATATAATAAATTTATTTACAGGTMAACTTTTYKCACCAGTTTATAAACTACTTTTGATTATTGATTGTATTTAATATTAGTTGGTTTACTKAAAATGATCCTTCCTCATGAGTTTAAATTATTCCCTGTTGGTAAATCTTGTACCACACCAAATAGGACATGTTAAGTCCAATTTAGTTATTTGTCCTAAAGAATGAGTTGGCAAATGAGATGAAAATATAATTTCCCTTTTTAAAATACATACCAAGTTTCAAAAGATGATTAACCTTTTCATCAGTCCAGAATAAATTTTCCAGTATTGAAATAATATATTCTGAAAATGTTCATATTTTATTTAAAATTTTAAATACTAAGATACAACTAATGCTATTGTTTTATTTTGAATTATACTATTTAAATGAGAAGTAACTTTCTACAAAACAAAACAGTGAGTCAAAGGGCTAGGAATATTCTTGTTTGAAAAAAGTAAGAAATAAAAAAACTGTTTCTTATAATTACAAATATTTCATGCTTTTAATACCAGCACAGGGAAGGCAGAGGCAGGTGGATTACTGAGTTCAAGGCCAGCCTGGTCTACAGAGTGTGTTCCAGGAAATCCATAAATACACTGAGAGACCTGTCTTGAAAAAACAAAACAGAACAAACAAAACAAAACAAAACACCTACAGATATTTATCTGATCTCAAATGTAGCCTATGATCATTTAAATTAGTAAAATGAATGAATTATGAAAGCATGTAAGACAAAGACACATGCTCCACTCTGTTCATAAAAAGAAGGCTTGTAAGAGCACCATTCATCTTCCAACCAAGTGCTAAAAGCTGAGATTTTAAAAATCAGCACTTCATACATTTATCTAAAGATATACTATGTCACACCCAGCATGAGAGCTTTCCCAATATGATTCCTTATCAGTATGCATAACACTATAACATAATTCATATAACTGTAATATTTTAACCCAGTGTATACAAATGGATATTCTTTCCTTTAAAGGTCATTATACACTCAGCACAGTTACACAGTTCAAGATTACCAATATATAAAATGATGCCACACAATGTGAGTCTATTGTGGCTTTATCATGCAGTTAACAATAGAAACATTCCTGCACATACATAGCCATAGGAGAACTTGATGTAGATAAAATCTCAGTTATGAACATTTTCCTACATCATTGTTGGTTATATCAAGTTAAAAAGGTAAAAAAAAAAAATACAACCATCAAAAGCAGCAGGACAGTTTCTTTTTTGGACAATGTAATCTCTTACAACTCTTCAAATTAAAGTTAAAGATACCCCACACATAAACATTTGCAGTCTCTCTGTACTCTTATATACATCATTTCCCATAACTAGGATATGCCAATGTAGAAAGCATGAATCACAGGAAACTTAAATCTGTTGTGGTTCGCTGGAGAGTTGGTATGCTAGCTGTAAGACTAGAAAATATACATGACATACATTACAGGAAAGAATGAAACACTCTTGGGACGCAACAATGTAAGATAAGACCAACTACAGTGGGAAGGACAGCAATGCATTCTTCAAATGTCTATTATGGAGTATCTTCTTTTAATTATTTACTTTATTTACATTATGAATGTCATCCCCTTTCCTCATTACCCCTCTGAAAACCCCCTATCCCATTCCAAATCCACCTGCTTACAAATCTCCACCTCACATTTTCCTGACCTGGCATTCCCCTATACTGGGGAATTATTGTGAAGTTTGATGTTATCTAGAGTGATCTGGAACAATGCCCTTGGGTGGGTCTGTGCATATATTTCAAAACATTAGTAATCAAGTGTTCTCTGATAGCAGGTCAAATATGAGAATAATATATGCCTACATAGATGCTCATTGCTATGAAGAAACATCATAACAAAGACAATTCTTATAAGGGAAGACATTTCATTCATACTGTCATTCCGTTTTACAGTTCTATTTTCAGCATGGCAGAAAGAATGGCAGCAAGGAGGATGCCAAGGTGATACAGGATAATAGGAGATCTACACCTTGATCTAAAAGCTGCCAGGAGAATGTACACTGCTGGGAGACAGGAGTTTGCTCTGAGTTCTGCAGGACAGGTTTGTGAATCTAATGAAATCACAAAGCCCTGTCTCCATTGTAATACCCAGTGAAAAATTTCCTTTATCCAATAAGACCATATATCTGATTCTTCCCTACTTTACATGCTCCATATATATCCAAATAATCAAATCCCACAACCTGGTACCCACAGGCTTATACAAAGACATGAGTGTGCATTTGCTGTAACCATGCTAGACATAGCATAACACATAATACATTGTATACAACTCTAAAAATCTCCATAGTAGAGCACAGCCTGAACATTGTTAAAATTTCCATGTCTCTTCTAATATTCAGGCATTATTTTAAGTGTAATCCCTCATAAAATCAAAGTAAAATATTACATAATATACTTCCAAAATACAGGTTAGACAGTAACATCACAAAATTACATAGAAAGGAACTATTCTATGAAATCAAGAGAAAAAACAAGATGGTGAAACTCAGCAATGTTCAAAATAACCCAACTTCATGGCAGTTCTTGATTACCCACCTCAAATTCATGGCAAAACCCTAATGATAACAGCACAATACCCTTAAACTAATCATCTCAAAGCGACCAGAAAACTATATCGTTTCTGGCTAGATTTTATATTGTCATAATATGCTTCTGAGTGCTTTTGGAGATAAATGTCAGCCATGGTGGTACATGGGGCTGGAAAGAGCATGCTATAACACTGCCTAGACAGTCAAGATCTTCCCACTGTTGCTATGGCTGCACAACTATTATGAGGTAAACATGTTCTTTTAGAGGGTTTGAGACATGATCTACATGAGGGACTGCAATGCTTAATATTGAATCTGTAGTTAGAGACTCATGAAGAGGGGTTCATATGTCATAGGATAGAAATTATTGTAATTTTGCTCATGGAGACGCACTAAAATTACCTTCATGTTTATGTTTACACAAATAGATTTTTAGATCCCCAGAGATACTCACACTCGTGTATTTATTACAAAACTACTTTAAAGAGTTAGGTTATAAACTAAGACTAAGCAGCCATGAACTTATGAATGTAAAATAATCATTGTGCATATGTAAAATGTAATTCTGTTCAACCACAAAGAAGAATAAAATTGGGTCATAAGAAACTGGATCAACCAGTCTCCATCTGCAACCCGGAGGTAAGGCTCTCCCATAGACACCACACATAAAATCTGGCAGGAGAGAGCTGATCTCCCAGGAGTGCTCTCACTCCTAAGCCATTAAGTGAGATCATCACATTCTCTCCAATAATTGTCCAAAGTGGAAACAGCCAGGATCACCATGTGTACAGTAACTGGAGCAACTGGGGACAGGATACTTCTGGGCTCAACCTGCACCCTGGAGCTAAGGTTTCCCTACTGCCATCCCGACACAAAAATCAATCCAGAGTGAGCTGGACTCCCCAGGAGTGCTTACACACCTAAGATCACAGACACACAGGATTTCAGTCCCACAGCACAGACAAGCTCAAGTCAGAGACAGCGAGAGTAGCAACAGAGATAACCAGATCGTGACAGTCAAGCAGAAGAGCCATTTCATAGAAATCCAAGGTTACCTGGAATCAACAGAGCCTGGTTCCCCCTCCACCACAAGCACTGGACACCCCCAACACACAGGCAAAGGAAGACTTGGATTTAAAAATCACATCTCATGATGATGATAGAGGACTTTAAGGACATAAATAGCTCCCTTAAGGAATTACGGAAGAACATGGGTAATCAGGTAGAAGCATTTAAATAGGAAACACAAACTCACTTAAAGAATTACAGGAAAGTACAAACAAACAGGTAAAGTAATTGGACAAAGCCATCCATTATCTAAAAATGGAATTAGAAACATGTAAATCAAAATGGGAGGCATTCCTGAAGCTAGAAAACTTGGAAAGAGATTGTAAGTCATAGATACAAGCATCAACAACAGAATACAAGAGAAAGAAGTTAATTCTGTGGTGCAGAAGATACCATAGAAAACATTGACTCAAGAGTCAAAGAAAAGGCAAAACTCCATACTTCTAACCCAACACATCCAGGAAGACCAGGACACATGGAGAAGACCAAACTTCACTGTACTAGGTATAGACAAGAGCAAAACTTCCATCTTAAAGGCCTAGTGAATTTCTTCAAAACAATTATAGAAGAAAACTCCCCTAACTTAAAAAAACCACAGTTCTCCCTGAACAAACAGACCTCAAAAGAGGTTGGACCATAAGAGGAATTCCTCCAGTTGCATAATAATCAAAACACCAAATACAATAAACAGACGAAGACTATTAAAAGCAATAACAGAGAAAAGTCAAGTAACATATGAAGCTAAACTATTCAGAATTACACAAGACTTCTCACCAGAGACTATGAAAGTTAGAAGATCATGGTCAGATGTTACACAGACCCTTAAGGAACAGAAATGCCAGCTGCAGGATACCCAACAACAACTCAATTACCACAGGCAGAGAAAACAAGAAAGTCCATGACAAAACCAAACTTACACAATAACTTTGCACAAATCCAGCCCTACAAAAGATAATAAATATAAAGCTAGAAAGCCTACAAACTCAGGGAAATGGAACCACTATCTGTTCAATGACCTATAGATCAGGGAAGTAATAAAGTATTTAAAATTTCTATAATTGAAATGAAGGAACAACATGCTCTAATTTATAGGACACAATAAAAGCAGTCCTAATTGGAAAGTTCATAACACTAAGTGTTTTCCATAGAGAAATTAGGAGCTCTCATATCATGAATTCAAAATAACAAATGAAATCTTTCCAAAAAAAGAAGAAAAAACAACAAAGAGGAGTAGAAGGTAGGAAATAGTCAAAATGAGGGGTGAATTCAACAAGTAAGAAACAACAAAAAAAGACAAAGAATCAATGAATCAAGGCAGCAGATGTTTGGGAAAAATCATCAAAATAGAAAAACTATCCAACTGTGCAAAATATACACATGCATGCACACATGCACACAAATACACACACATGCACACACACAGACAAACACTATTCAAATCAAAAAATGTGTAATGAAAAGGGAGATACAACAAATGACAAGGAGGAAATTCAAGTAATCACTAGGCCTTATGTTAAAAACTCTACAAAATTAGAAAATATTAATAAAACAGAAGATGTTGTAGAAAACACTAAATACCCAAGTTAAATCAATATCATGTAAACTCTTTAAACAGCCCATAATCCTGAAAGAAATAGAAGGAGTCACTAAAATTCTCCCAACTAACTAAAGAAATAAAAGCACAGGTCCAGATGGTTTTAGTACATAATCTAGAGACTTTAAAAAAGAGCAAATTCCAGTATACCTCAAATTCTTCCAAAAATTAGATACAAAAGAACACTGCCAAATTCATTCTATGACATCACAGACACCCTGTTGAGACATAGTTCTACCTTAGTTAGGTCATAGTTATACCTAAACCACAAAAAACACTCAAAAAAAGAGAGAACTTCAGACATTTATTTTTTGAACATTAATGCAAAAATACTAAATAAAATAATCACAAACTGAATCCAGAAATATAACAAGGTGTGACAAAACTAAATATAGAATGTGTCAGTCCACTAGGAGGAAAATAGTACCACAATGATGCAAAAGAGTAGTAGACAGCCCCTCTCTACTGTTAGGAGTCCAACATAAACCTCAAGCTTAACCACAACATGATTGCACATTTCAGACCAACCAGGGCTCTGTAGTTGTTGCTTCCATATAAATGGACAACTATGAGTCTTGAATAGTTGATCCTGAGGACTGAGCACTCCTGGTGTCCTTGACCCACTTACTCCTACAATCTTTCCTCCACATATCCCAAGGGATTCCCTGATCTCCACCTAATGCTTGGCTGTGGATGTCTGTATCTGCTCCCATCACCTGCTATAGGAAAATTCTCTAAAGATTGGGAAATTCAGTGATCTGTGAGAATAGTCAAAGATCCTCTCCTTTCATCCTCTTTAATTTCTATCTATAATGAATTTATATTTTTGTTATACCTAACTTTTGTGTGGGTAGATGTACCACGAGATGTTTTCTGTGTTTTGTTGCCACTGTGAAGTGTGCTGTTTCACAATTTCTTTCTCAGGCTGTTTGTCATTTGTATATATGAGGAGTGCTATTTTTGACATATGCTTTTATACTTGCTAAAGGTGTTAACACCTTTAGACCTTCTCTAGTAAAAATTTCATGGTTGCTAAATTATACTATCCAATTTTTTGTGGTTCTGTGTATATTTAAACATATCCTCTGTTAATACTCTTGAGAATTTGTCTTCTTCTCTTCAGACTTGTTTCCTGTTGACCTCCCACAGTCATCTTATTGCTCTAGCTTAAGTTTCAAGCTCTGTATTGAATTGCTATGCAGAGAGTGTGTGCAACCTTGTCTTGTTCATAATGTTAGTGGGATTGATTTGAGTTTCTGTCCATTTAATATGATATTGACTATTGGCATGATGCCTATTGCCTTGAGTATGTTTAGGCATATTCTTTTTATATCTACTTTCTCTGAGACTATATCCTGTAGGGTTTGGAGTATTTACAAATCTCTTTATATTGACTAAGGAAATGATCCTGATTTGTTTTTCTCTATTTGGTTAATGGAGAAACTCATTGACTGATTKTCATATGTTGTATCAGACCTGCATCTGTACGATGAAACCTACTTAGACATCATGGATGACCTTTGGTATGTTTGCCTGGATAAAATTTGCAAGTATTTCACTGAGCATGTTTGGGTGTATGTTCATAATAGAAATTGGTCTGCAATTGTCTTTCTGGAATGACTGTGTGCTTGGAATGTCAGACTTACTATAGCATCATGAAATGAATTTGGCTATGAGCCTTCTGTTCCTAAATTTTGGGATGATTTGAGGGGTATAGGTATTAACTCTTCAGTGAATAACTGGTAAAAAACTATCTGGGCCTGAGTTTTTGATCAAACTAATTAGGGGTTATAGGTCTAACTAAATTGGTTATCTCATCTTGATTTAACTTTATTATGTGGCGTCTATTAAGAAATCATCCAATTGTTTTAGGTTTTCCTGTTTTATGGAGTACATCTCCTTAAAGTATGACATAAAGTGTGTCTTGTTCAGGTCCATCATGCGTTACTTTCTGTCTTCCTATTGGTAAACAGAGTGCACAAGCACACACATTTTGCAACAGGATCTCTAGTACTATCTGTTTCCATAATTCTAGTAAAGATTATTTCTTGTAGCTACAACCTTCTCTGTATATTCTGGCATTCGCACATGGAATTGAGTTAAACTGATCTTTTGTCCAAAATATATGCTGTTAAATTAATCCTGGTTTGTTCTCAAAGAAAATATCATCCATTCTTCATACTCAGTATGATATTTTCTAATTTCATCAATTTTGTTAAGAATTTCATGAATTCTTTGTTTTTAAAAGCTGAATGATTTGAATTGTGTAAATGCACCACATTGTCTGTATCCTTTCTTCTGTTGAAGGTCTTCATGGTTCTTTTCAGATTCTGCCTATTTTAAGTAAGGCAGCTATAAACATAGTGGAGCATGTTTACTTATTACATATAGGAACCTCTTCTGTGTATATGCCCAGGAATGGTATAGCTGGGTCCTAAGGTAACATTATTTCCAATTTTTGATGAACCAACACCACAGTGATTTATTACAAAAGCTATTGACTTTCAAATGTTTATTTGTGTCATCCACTTTGCTGAAAGTGTTTCTATATGAATTTTTAGCTGCAAACTTTTAAGCACAGAATTATATTTTCTTCAATTAGGGATATTTGAGTTCTTCCTCTCCTATTTGTATTTGTGGTGGTATGAAATCTAGTTCAGTCCTCAGTATAATAGTACTTCGGTTTTCAAAATCTAGAATTGTCATTGGCATATCTGTCTCACTCCTGGAAAAATATTGAAGAGACCCTAAGTCCTACTACTGATTTACTGCAAGTCTTGCAATTCATGATTTTTTTGCTGCAATATTCACAAGAGCTAAGAAATGGAGCCATTTCTTTCCTTTATGAGCTTAATAGATAAAATGTACTGTGTGTGTGTGTGTGTGTGTGTGTGTGTGTGTGTGTGTGTGTGTGTATAYATATATACTTGATGGAAACTTAGTCAACTAAAAAGGTAAAATCATGCCAATAAGAGGAAAATGAATGGAAGGAGAAATTGTTATGCTGGTGCAGTAACACAGATTTGAAAAGAAGAAATACACATAGGTTTTATCTCATATAGATTAGAGATAACTGTTATATATTTTCATTTTTGGGTGTGATACAGTGCTACTCATTCATTAAAATAGAGATTCATTTTATTCTCTAACAGAAAATAAAAATACAATTAATAGAATACACATCACATGAAAATATAAAGGAGAGTATACTAATTAATATAATATTGCCGTTATTAACCATCATTACCAAAACAAATGAAAGAAGGATAGTTTATTTTTGGCTTATAAATCCAGAAGCATAAGATTTCTTCACAATGCGACAAAGTGGCCCTGGTCAGAAAAAGTGCTCCCAAAATTCAACCACATCTAGACATTTCCTGACTCACAGGGAGTCTGTCATATCCAGGCTCACACATGAGATACTCCCACCCCAATACCTGGAATATCTGGGGCCCCCAGGTACCCAGTGGAGGTAGACACTATCAGCCCTGTCCAGCTAGAGGCACATTTTCCACAGTTTCCGAAGATACCATAGGAAATAGTGACACAACAGTCATAGAAAATACAAAATGAAAAATATTCCTAACCTAAAACATCCAGGAAATGAAGGAAACAATGGAAAGACCAAATCTAAGAATAATAGGAAGAGAAAAGAGAGAAGATTCACAATGCAAAGGACCAGGAAATATTTTCAACAAAATCATAGAAGAAAACTTTCCTAACCTAAAGAGATGCTCATAAATGTCAACGAATCCTGTAGAATACCAAATAGATTTTGCCAGAAATTCCTCCTGTCATATAACAGTCAAAATATTTAATGCACAAGATAAAGAAAGAATGTTAAAAGTTGTAAGTGAAAAGGACAAGTAACATTATGAAGGAAGACCTATCAGAATTATTCCAGACTTTTCCACATAGAATGTGTCATGCAGGACCTAAGAGAAAACAAATGCCAGCCAGGTAGATACATGCAGCTTAACTCTGAATCACCATAGATGGAGAAACCAAAATATTCTATTAATAATATAAAGAATATATTTCCACTTCCACCATGTCCATAGCAGCCCTATTTATAATAGCTAGAAACTGGAAAGAACCCAAATGTTGCTCAGTAAATGATTGGATACAAAAAAAAAATGTGGTATATATACACAAAGGAGTACTATTCAGTAATTAAAAACAATGAATTCATAAAATTCTTAGGCAAATGGTTTAAACTGGAACATAACATCATAAGTGAGACATCCCATTCACAAATGAACACACATGATATGAACTCAATGATAAGCAGATAATAAATATTAATAAATTGATCCATTCTTATCTCCTTGGACTAAGCTCAACTCCAAGTGGATCAAGGACCTCCACATAAAACCACACACTAAAACTAATAGAAAAGAAACTAGGGAAGATCCTAGAGGACATTGGCTCAGGGGAAAAGTTCCTGAACAGAGCACCAATAGCTTATACCCTAAGATCAAGAATAGGCAAATGGGACCTCATAAAGTTACAAAGTTTCCGTAAGGCAAAAGACACTGTCAAAAGGACAAATCGGCAACCTACAAATTGGGAAAAGATCCTCAAAACCCCACATCTGACAGAGGGCTAATATCCAATGTATACAAAGAACT
>BDUI01026255.1:0-19170 GCA_002335545.1 Apodemus speciosus | reverse complement strand
TAAGCTTGCTCAATATTATATAACTTGAAAGCAACAAAGCCAGCGACTGAACCTAGCATTATATTCACGAAAGCCTCCAGGGCTCCCATCTTCATCCCGTGACTTGTTTGCGTCCTTGCTTGCTTGCATTTTCTTTCTTCTTTGTTTGTTGTTTGTTTGTTTTTGAAACAGAGTCTAGCTGTCCTAGACATCACTCTGTAGACCAGACTAGCATCAAATTCACAGAGATCCACCTGCCTCTGCCTTCTGACTGCTGGGATTAAAGGCCTGTCCCACCACAGTCAGCGTATTTCTTATTCTAAAGCCTRTCCCTTAACTCTGTCTCTGTATGTGGGTTTCAGGAAGTRGCAAGGCTGTGTACCTTGTGCCAAGGCGTGCTGACCTCTGTACGGCAGGCCATTGAGGAGCTAGAGGGAACAGCAGAACCCAAAGAAGAGGTATGGCGTGACGCGGAGTAATGGCAGATGTAAAGGGGATGGGACTGGGGTGGGCACTCTCCAGTGGAACTCAAAATGTTTCATTGTCCCAAGGAGGCGGTGGGAATGCCTGAGCCTCTGCAAAAGGTGCTGGCAGATCCTCGGCTGACAGCACTACAGAGGAACGGAGGAGCCATCCTGATGCGCCTGCGCTCCACCCATAGCAGCAAGTAAGCGAGGCAAGTGGGAGGGAGACAGCAGAGCCATCTTAAACCTCACGTGATCGATGATCCTTACTCCACATTTATCTGGATAAGATACAATGTCTTTACACTCATAACCTCCACAACATCCCCGTGTGCTAGTTATGATTACAAATGAGGACGTGGAGGATGAGAGATGCTGAATATCTCAGCCAGGCTATCTCAGCAAGGGGGGCTACAGGACAAGTCTGATTCCCAGGGCGATGACACCTCTGATGTTTGCATCCCTGAGGTCACAAAGGTAGAACTGACCATGGCCGAGGCTCCACATCGCCTCTCTTTCCCCAGGCTAGAGGGCCCAGGCCCAGCTGTGCTGTACCAGGAGGTAGATGAGGCCATTCACCAACTTGTGCGTCTGTCCAACCTACGAGTGCAGCAGCAGGAGCAACGTCTGCGCCTGCGCCAAGTCCAGCAGGTGAGGAGCACCCCATTGCCCTTGCTCAGCCTGGCAGCCTAGGCCCTGCTTATTAGCATCTCTGTTAGTCCTAAGCCTGGACCGGATTCTCCCAGCTTCCCTCCTCCCTCTCCTCGAGCGAGAAGGGTCCTCTCAAAGTCGGTGCTAAAGGGGAGACAGGGCTTTGTGCTTCAGAGAAGCTGCCTCTCGGCTTCTGCTGTTCTATCGGGGGCTGTCTCTATTGATAAGCTGTCTCCACCCATTTAAAAACGTATTTTTAACAACAGAATTTGGACTTTAAAGTGCTTAGCTTCTAGATCTAGCTCGGCTAGGTGTGAGACTCTGCTGCTGAGTAGCCCATTCTTACACAGTTAGTACAACACACAGATGGGCAGGAGGAGACGTGAATTCAGCACAGAACTCCGAAGTGGCTGTTGATGCTGGAGAGATGGCTCAGCGGTTAAGAGCACTGGCTGCTCTTCCAGAGGTCCTGAGTTCAATTTCCAACAATCACAGGGTGGCTCACAACCATCTGTAATGGGATCTGATGCCCTCTTCTGGTGTATCTGAAGACAGCTGCAATGTACCGAAGTGGCTGTTGTTGGCACCGGCCTTTAGGAACGTACTGAGACTTCTCATTTTCTAGCCGCTCCACCCAGTTTCCAGACTTTCTTTAGAGGAAAAAAATTAGTCAAATGTTTCGGAACAAGTAGGAGATTCCATCTAGCTCTACACTAGAAGAACTGGATACTCACCCACCCACCCACACACATACCCACACACACACACACACACACACACACACACACACANTCTACACTAGAAGAACTGGATACTCACCCACCCACCCACACACATACCCACACACACACACACACACACACACACACACACACACACCATCTCCTGGGTTGTCCCTCAGGCTTGGTGCCTAGGTCTCTTGCCCACTGCTCAGCAGGGCTCAGAGRCTTTGGAATTCCTCTTGGTTCTGTTATCCAAGTAACTTTCATCCTCCTGCCTTTCATTCATATCAGTTTATCTGTCTCCTCATCCTGGCCTTGCCCTGGCACACTAACCTGTGCCTCCTGCCAGCTCTGCCTCATGTGGAATGCTACCAAAGATGACGCACCCAGTTTCTCATTTAATCCCGTGGAAACGTCATTCACTATTATCAATCCCACAGCACCAGTGAGACAAAGATGATCAAGGTTCTGTACATTGGGGCGATGGTGGCTGAGTGGACCTTAGGCTGGCCACCACACAGACTCCCCATCCTCACAGACGTCTACTCTTGTCTCAGGTGTTGCAGTGGCTGTCTGGCCCAGGGGAAGAGCAGCTGGCTAGCTTCACCATGCCTGGGAACTCACTGTCAGTCTTGCAAGAGACAGAGCTTCGATTCAGGACTTTTAGCACTGAGGTGCAGGTAAGGACGGAGAGRAGATGGGGTGGAGGTGTCCCTGGGAAAACTCAAGTCTGAGCACAGACCCCTTCCCCCAGGAGCGCCTAGTCCAAGCCCGGGAAGCTTTGGCTCTGGAGGAGGACATTACCTCCCAGAAAGTTCTAGATCTCTTTGAACAACGGCTGGAGCAGGTCGAGAGTGGCCTCCATCGGGCCCTGCGGCTACAGCGCTTCTTCCAGCAGGTGAGCACAGCATCCTTCTGAGCTGATTTTCTCTCTTCAGCCTAGAGCAGTCAGGCAGTAAGAGTGATACCTTGGGGCTGGAGAGATGGTTCAGAGGTTAAGAGCACTGGCTACTCTTCCAGAGGTCCTGGGTTCAATTCCCAGCGACCACAAGGTGGCTCACAGCCATCCGTAATAAGATCTAGTGTCCTCTTCTGGRCTGCAGGCAATACATGCAGGCAGAACACTGTATTCATAAAAATAAATCTTAAAAAGAAAAAAAAGTTAGCATGCCAAGGCTGAATGTCTTGAGACCTAAGGAAGGTCCTCTGTAGACATTACACATCTGTACACATCTGTACACATCTGCACACATCTGCACACATCTGTGAAAGTTAGGTGAAACGCTATGCGAAAAGTCTTAGTTGTGCTTCCTGGTGAGCCATTGCGAACGGGATGTGTGAATGGGAGTGGTGTGTGTCCTCACCTTTTTTCTCTAGCTCCAACCTGTTCCGCTTTTGTAGGCACACGAATGGGTAGACGAGGGTTCTGCCCGGCTGGCAGGAGCTGGGCCTGGTCGTGAAGCTGTGCTGGCAGCCCTAGCCCTGCGGAGAGCCCCAGAGCCCAGTGCAGGCACCTTCCAAGAGATGCGAGCCCTGGCCCTGGACTTGGGCAGCCCCGCAGCCCTTCGAGAGTGGGGCCGATGTCGAGCGCGCTGCCAAGAGCTGGAAAGAAGGATTCAGCAGCAGCTGGGAGAGGAGGCCAGTCCTAGAAGCCACCGACGACGTCGGGCAGACAGTGCGAGCAGCGCGGGGGCGCAGCACGGAGCCCACAGCCCTTCGCCCAGCCTCAGTTCCCTGCTGCTTCCCAGCAGCCCTGGGCCACGGGCAGCCCCCTCACATTGCTCCCTGACCCCATGTGGGGAGGATTATGAGGACGAAGGCCTTGAGCTAGCTCCAGAAGCAGAAGGAAGACCCCCGAGGGCTGTGCTGATCCGAGGACTGGAGGTCACCAGTACTGAGGTGGTGGACAGGACATGTTCACCACGAGAACACGTGCTCTTGGGCCGGGCTGGAGGGCCAGATGGACCCTGGGGAATAGGTACCCCTCGAATGGAACGCAAACGAAGCATCAGGTGAGAATTCAGACCACTTGTGTCTAATAAGCAAGCAGAAAGGACGTTATACCGTAGGGGGGTGGTGACTCCTTTCCATGCCAGAGTGACACCTCTGCTACTCTGGTTGTACCCACAGTGCCCAGCAGCGTCTAGTGTCTGAACTGATTGCCTGTGAGCAGGAATACGTAASCACCCTGAATGAGCCAGCGCCACCGCCCGGGCCTGAGCTAACTCCTGAGCTTCGATGCACCTGGGCCGCAGCCCTGAGTGTCCGAGAGAGGCTTCGCAGCTTCCACGGGACACACTTCCTACAAGAGCTTCAGGGCTGCACCGCCCACCCCCTGCGCATTGGGGCCTGCTTCCTCCGCCATGTGAGCAGTCCCCTCCCAAGTCTTCTCCCTTCAGGTGCTCTGTCCAATCCCGCCTCCCACAACTACTGCCCCTCCCCTCACCTCCCCCACTTGAGAAGTCCCGAGGGGCCCTGTACCTCACCTTGGTCCTGTGTCTCTTGTCCTCGAGTATTGTGTGGACTTCACTGTCTCTTCAAAGAGCCTTTATGATCCTTGGCAGGCAGAGCGCCTTCTGCTTATCCGTCCTTGGTTAGTGGGGATGGGAGACGGCCTGTAGATCCCTCACCAGCCAGGGACACTCATTATCTTCCTTACTGGCACAGGGGGACCAGTTCAACCTCTATGCACAGTTCGTGAAGCACAGGCATAAACTGGAGAGTGGTCTGGCTGCGCTCACCCCCTCCGTCAAGGTAAATTTTCTTTCATCAACTCAGAAAAGTCAGTCAACGGGTTGGCTTAGTATAGGTAAGGACACTTGCCACCAAGACCAGCAATTGAGTTCCATCCCAGAAACAGCACGCTAACATGAGAACTGACTCCTGCCTGTTAATTGTCTTCTGACTAACTGCGCGCGTGCACACACATACACGCACACACATGTGCATGCACACACACACATGCACACATGTACGTGCACAGACACACTCGCAAGTGCACACACACAAAATAAGTTAGAATGAGAAAATGTTTTCAGGAGAAAGGACCAAGAAGACCTAAGAACTCACTCACCCCACCTTGAACTCTCTGGGGAAACAATCTTTCATGGATGTACCCAGAAACATTCCCCAGGAAATCTCAGGTAATCTCCTAGACTGTTGTCTGGGAACCAGGAGGGTCTCCTAGCATTGCACTGAGAGACAGAAGAGGCTGGGCTCTTATCCAGATCCCCTCCCCCCTTGAAGGAATGTGGGCAAAACTCCTGATTCCTTGGGCCTCTGTTTTTGTTTTGTTTTGTTGGGGTTTTTTGTTGGTTGGTTGGTTTGCTTGCCCGCTTCGTTTTAAGATTTATTTATTTTTATTGTGCGTGTGTGTGTGACTATTCGCCTGCAGGTATGTATGTGTGTTACGATGGAGCCTAGTGCACAAGGAGGCCAGAAGAGGATATCAGGTCACCTGAAACTGGAGTTACAGAGACTTGTGAGCCACTGCGTGGGTGCTGGGAACTGAACCAGGTCCTCTGCAAGAGCAGTGAGCGCTCTTGACGGCTGAGCCATCTCTTCAGTCCCTGGGCCTGTTTGTGTCTACAGGTGATAAGCAAGGACAGTGTGCACTGTGTCCACCTGGGAGCATAAGGATCAAAGGATTTCATATGAGAAGATGTGAGCGTGGCTGTGAAAGCCAGAGGGCTTACGTTGCTACGAGCTGGGTTCTCCTTCAGCACAGGACAGCTGCAAGTCATGTGTGGGAAAGTCACAGGAGCTGGTTCTCCTCCCACCACCTGGGTCGCAGGGATAGAACTTGATTCCCAAGCTTGGTGGCAAGTTCCCTTAGGTTCTGGGATATCTCTCTTACCTCTACTTTTTTTTTTCTCTTTATTTAAAAAAAAAAAAGAAAAAGGAAAAAAACCTTTTTTCACACTTTTATTATTGGGGCGTATGTATACACACACGTGCACTCTCGCGCGCGCGCACACACATATATACATCTATACCTGTACCTATACATACATATACAATGTATATGCACTGCTGTGCCCATGTGGAGGTCAGAGGACAACCTGCATGAGTCATTCTTTCTGAAATGTGGATCCTGGGAATGAAACTCGGGTTATCAGACTTACTAGAAAGCACCATTACCCACTGGGTCTTGCAGGCCCCTTTCTTTGCCTTTACGAGTATTTGCTCCTCTGTTTCCCAAAGCCTGTACCCGGCCTCTCACATTCTTGTCCTCAGACTTTGGCTTCTACCAGTCCCACCCTCTCTTCTCATCCCCTGCTGTGGTTTCACCCTAGGGTTCCACGGAGTGCAGCGGCCCTCGCTTGCCCCGGGCCCTGCAGCAGCCCCTGGAGCAGCTGGCTCGGTATGGACAGCTCCTGGAGGAGCTCCTGAGGGAAGTTGGGCCTGAGCTAAGCTCCGAACGCCAGGCCCTCAGGGCTGCTGTACAATTGCTCCAGGAACAAGAGGCCCGAGGCAGAGATCTGTTGGCTGTGGAAGCTGTTCGAGGCTGCGAGGTAAGGTCCTGGGCTCCTCTGCTGCTTGCTCAAACTCTGTAACTGTAGCCTTAGAAAGTGTGGGCTGGTGACTGTAGAACCAGAGCGAGGTCAGTGGCCCTAGGCTCCGTCTAGCTCTCTGCTGGCTCATCTATTAAATAACAAGTTTTGTCCAACATCCTCTGCTCTTCCTCCATCTGCCCAGCTCTCTTCTGTTCTGTCTGTCCGAGTCTTCTCATTCCCTGTCTGCTCTGCTTCTCTGGCCTACCATATTTTCCTCCACCTCATCTTTCCAGATTCCAGATCCAGAGCTCCCGCTAGATCAGCAGTTCTCAACCAGTGAGTCTCAAGACTTTGGAAGGTCGAAAGACCCTCTCACAGGGGTTGCCTACCACCATCAGAAAACACAGATATTTACATTACGATGTATATAACTGTGGCAAAATTACAAAATTAGGAAGTAACAACAAAAATAATTTTATTGTTGGGGGGAGGGGGGTCACCACAACATGAGGCAGTGTGTTAAAGGGTCGAAGCGTTAGAAGGTTGAGAACCGCTGTCTAGACAGTCCTACCCGTGGTCTTTGCTGATTCTCCTCCTGCATCTCCAGGATGTACAGACTTCCCCGTGGTAGGCTGGGTACCAACTCTGCAGGGCATCGGTTTATCATCGCAGAAATGACTGTGCTGCTAGATATGTGTGCATGAGAGACAGCGGGTAGGGTTAGAGGCCCTTCCTGACTTCCCGACCACGCCAACAGCCAGCCCGTTAGGCCCCTTTCCCCCTATATCCGTTATGTCCCATAACTTCACACAAAGGCCTCCTAGACTGGCCTTTCCTTCTCTCTCCAGATAGATCTAAAGGAACAGGGACAGCTCTTGCATCGGGACCCTTTCACTGTCATCTGTGGCCGGAAAAAGTGCCTCCGCCATGTCTTTCTCTTTGAGGACCTGCTCTTATTCAGCAAGTTCAAGGGTTCTGAAGGCGGATCCGAGACTTTCGTCTACAAGCAGGCCTTCAAGGTATGGCCCATGAGTGGGGGACATTGAGTCATGCTCTTCTGGAGAACTCAGAATGCTCTAGGACTTCACTGCAAACCAGGTTCAGAATCTTCATCACCTAAAATAGGTTTTGGCCTCTAATCAGCACTTTTAGGGTGGTCGAAGGTGGAAGAAATCCCTGTCATTGGTGAACCCCTTTGGGTTTTCCATACAATTCATGCAGAAGACTAAGGAGGCATTTTAAAACAGAACAGAAAAAGAGCTTCCTGATAGAAACACACACGTCTGCTGGATGGTGGTGGTGCACGCCTTTAATCCCAGCATCTGGGAGGCAGATTTCTGAGTCTGGAGCCAGCCTGATCTACAGAGTGAGTTCCAGGACAACCAGGGCTACACAGAGAAACCTTGTCTAGGAAAAGGAATACACATGTCTTTTGAGTTGGTCCTTGGTATATGAGAAAAAAGGACAACACACACACACACACACACACACACCTCTTAATTTCATTGAACTAAATAAAACTCAAGAGGCAGGCCTTGCTTCAGGCATCTAGCCAAATATAAACATCCATAGCAACCCAGGGTCCTGGATCAGGCCAGGTGGAATGATGAAAGATTTCCAACAGTCCTTGTATTGGCGTCATCTCTTAAGAGGGAGGACAGAGGAAAAGGTCTGTGTTTGGAATGGCATGGACATGCTAATGCTACGTTACTCCATTCTGGAGAATGTTGCTTCATGTCTCTGAGTGAGCCTCACTTTCCCTTCTGTAAATCAGGCCCGTAAGCAGTGTAGCGTGTCTGGTGTCTGACGAATGTTGAGCAAGTGAACAAGCTAAACATAGCGCTTGCCAGTGTGGTGCCACCTCATGAAGGACACCTCCATCTTCACAACTCAGTGTCTTCTGCCCTTCCTCAGACCGCTGACATGGGGCTGACAGAAAACATCGGGGACAGTGGACTCTGTTTCGAACTATGGTTCCGGCGACGGCGTGCACGAGAAGCATACACTTTGCAGGCTACTTCACCAGAGACCAAACTCAAGTGGACAAGTGCTATTGCCCAGCTGCTGTGGAGACAGGCAGCCCACAACAAGGGTAACGGGCAGGTCATAGGGGTGTTCTGCTCGGAATCAGAGTTACAGGAGAAGGTTTTCTGGAGAATGTGGAGATGGCTTGGGAACATGTATAGGAGGTAGAAAAGATACCTTTAGAAAAGATGGTCACGCATGCCTTTAATCCCAACACTCGGGAGGCAGAAGCAGGTGGACCTCTGCGTTTGGTGCCAAGCCTGGTCTACAGAATCAGTTCCAGGATAGCCTGGGCTACACAAAGAAATGCTGTCTTTAAAAACCAAAGAGAGAGGGGGCAGATTCAAAGTTGGTTTAAAAGATATTGCTAAGAAGGAAATTAGCTATGAGGAAGGAGAAAGCTAGAAATTTCCAAGGAACAAGAGCAAATGTCTTCACAAAAGAGGTGCGGAACTGCACCGTGGACTGGGGCCTGAGAACTGCACTTCCTTGCTTTCTGTGTGACCTGAACTAATTATCTGTTCTCTGTTGTTGGTTAGCACTGGGTTTCAATTTGGGTTTTTTGTTGTGATTCTCTGAATCATTCTATTCATCTGAAAAATGCATACATAATACTTTCATTAGCTTAAAGTGATAAGAATGGCTGAGTAGGTTGAGACACATGGAAGCACTTTATAAACCACAAAGACGTGCAAAAACACAACTTTTGCTCTTAATGTCCATGATAAAGGGAAGCCAAGTGTTACATGTAAAGTCGGGGGGGGGGGGGSYCCAGGAAGATGGCTCACGGAGTAAAAGTGCTTGTCATGCAAGTGTGAAGACCTGTGTTCAAATCCCCAGAGCCCACATGAAAGTCAGCAGCACTGCAGATGTAGTAAGTAACAGGAACATCTGTAATCTAATCACTCCTACAGAGACGGGAGGCCATGCAGGAATTTCCTCCAGCTTGCTAGACAGCCAGCCTGGCATGCACACCAAAATGACTAAGAGGGCTGGCCATAAAACCACGTGGAAAGTGGGGATCAACTAACATGTAGTGGGTCCTCTAACCACACACACACACACACACACACACACACACACACAATCAGGTGGTTAGGAGGCCAAATGGGCAGGAGGAAACATAGGAGARAGCAGATGTGTGTCTAGAAGAGGTGAAAGGTTACTATCACAGTCCACGCCTTGATAGTCAAGGAAGGGGAGACAGCAAGAGAGAGAAGAGAGGCGTGGTGAGAGTTGGAAAGAGACTGGGGAGTGAAGAGGGTTGTACTAACACTGAGGCACAAGAGCCAAAAAGTAACAGACAGGGTCTCTGTTCCCTAGAACTCCGAGTGCAGCAGATGGTTTCCATGGGCATTGGGAATAAACCTTTCCTGGACATTAAAGCCCTGGGGGAACGGACACTGAGTGCCCTGCTCACTGGAAGAGGTGAGGTCCAGGGTGCTGGGGGTGTTCCCAGACGTCAGACCTCGGTACAAAAGCAATGGGGACATGTCCGGAAGGACACCGAGTTGCTGAATGGGCATCTCTTCCCAAACTGTGGGACTCCCTGGGAAGCCCTCCGTGCGCTTTCCCACACCAGCACCCCACCACCCCCAACTCTCTGCAGCCGCCCGCACCCGGGCCTCCGTGGCCGTGTCATCCTTTGAGCATGCTGGCCCGTCCCTTCCCGGCCTCTCACCGGGAGCCTGCTCC
Source organism: Apodemus speciosus (assembly GCA_002335545.1). NCBI lineage: Eukaryota > Metazoa > Chordata > Mammalia > Rodentia > Muridae > Apodemus > Apodemus speciosus. The sequence continues at coordinate 9,138 of BDUI01026255.1, read as the reverse complement.
CTGCCTGCCCGCGTCGAGGAGGAGGCCTGGGATCTGGACGTCAAGCAGATTTCCCTGGGTGAGGCGCCTCTCAAGGGGTGGCCCCCAACCGCTGGGGCGTGCTGATGTTCAGGCTGCCTATTGCTGAGCAATTCCTTTTTCTAGCCAAGTAGCCCGGTTGCCATGACAACTACATACAGCTTCCCCATTGCTAAAAGGGCCCTCCATCTGGTTGCTAGGGAGATGCTTACAGCAGCCTTTTGCTAAGAAGCACTTCTTCGGTACCTTTCTCTCTAGCTCTCCTTGAGTTTCTATGGAAACTGCTTCAGCTTCCTGTTGTAGCCTCCTGGTTCACCGCGGCAATTCTTGGTTTCCTGTCGCTTCTTCCCTGGTTGCTCTAATGATGCTGCTGACAATTTCCTGCCTCGTGGTAGGGGGTTCTCTTGCAACGGGGTTGCCATGGTGACTCACAGCCTCCTGTTGCTATGGAGCAGCTTCTCCCTCGCCAGAGGAGCTTGGTTAAGGGACTCTGGAAGGGTGCTATACCTCGTCTCACCCTAGCTTCCCCTCCAGCCGCAGAGACACTTGACTCTTCTGGAGATGTGTCCCCAGGACCAAGAAACAGCCCCAGCCTGCAGCCCCCCAACCCTGGGAGCAGTACTCCCGCTCTGACCGGTGGAGGGATCTTAGGGCTCTCCCGGCAGGTGAGTCCCTGCAATCGGCCTGGGCACAGGTGGTCTCTTGTCTGGATGGGCTTTCCTGGTCATCTGACAGACGGGGTAGTAGAGGAAGCAGATAGGAAACTCTCGGCTGGTGCTCAGATTGGATTTGTTATCCAGTCTGCCTTTCTCCTCTCCCCTAGGCCTGGCTGAGAGGCTTGAAGGTCAGAGATCAAAAAGAATCTTGAGGATCAGGGAGAGACACACACAGTAGAGACCATATCTAAACACACTGCAATTTCTGTGTCCTCAGAGTCATTCCCGAGCCCTGAGTGACCCCACCACGCCTCTGTGAGCTAGGTGAGTCAACACCCTTCCCCCACAGCCCCTATGCTAAGGATCTACCTTCCTGACCTTGGGTGCTGGGAAGTCAGCATGCCTCTCCCAACCCATTTCCCTCTTCTCTCCTGGCTTCCAGATCTCCAGCCCCTTCTCAGCTAGAATGCCAATGGGACATAATGGAAGACCTAAGCTCTCAGTCCCCTACCTCTGCTTCCTGGACGGAGAGGAGGGCTGGGACAGAGCATCCCCTGCCACTGCTGTCTAGCTCTCCCCTGCCTGGTGCCTTTTGCTGCAGGAACCAGAGTGGCCCTGTTCACTTGCCTTTATACCCTGGGGACAGGGAAATGTCCCTCTTGCTGTGCTACTGCACATCCCCAGGACACTACTTACTCTGCTGACAGCCAGCCCACTTCTCTTCTCATCCCAACTCTCCCAGAAGATTCGTCTCTGCCGGGTCGAATGGAATCCATTCTGGGGTATCATGGGAAATGAAGTGTTCTAAGCCATTGAAGGCGATGGGGTGGGCGCGGCAGACTTTATATGTAATTACTGTTATTATACGATTGTTACATTAAATGTATTTACTCTCAGTGACTCCCAGGAGCCAGCACAGGCCTCTGGATTAAGGTGTTTGAGCTGATTTCACTACTTCCCTATAACCACTAAGTAGGACTCAGAAGATAAAACCAAGGCCAGAAAGTAGCTGTTCCTCCCCTTGCTGGCCCAACACTGACAGTCTGTGAGCGTGGGAGAACGCCTCCCCCTCACAGGCTCTAAGAAGCCCACTGAACTCTGCAGTTCCTCCTCCATTCTGCGCCCACGTCTTGAGGCTGAGCTGGTCAGATGGGTCCAGCACAATGCCGCAGTTATCTAGTGATGTCCTCTGGCCTCAGCGCAAGAGAACCTGAGGCTATTTATTACAAATGCTAGTTCTTAGGGCCTCATCCAGAGTTGCTGAATCAAAGTTTTGCATCCTTATCGAGTTCATTGATAAAGAAGTGCCCAGAAAGAGTGAAACACAGGCAGACACACGGGGCCTTGTGCCTCAAGACACCTGTTTATTGGGGACATGACTCTTCAACAGGGATGACAGGAATCGTACCAAAAATAGCAACGTCTACAGGGCCCCTGACAGGGCTAGAAGGGTACAGTGCCCCCACCCCCACCCCTTATACAAAAATAAACTCTCGTGCCTATGGACCAGCAGAGACTGGCAGAGTGGCTCCTCAACAGGAAGGAACACTCCTCTACCAGCCCCAGGACCCCGTTCTTTGACCCTCACCTCTGCCACTTCTAAGGCACTGTGACTCCTCCGGGCTGGGTGGGTATTGCTTGCCCACTCTCCTTCACCCACTGCCCATTTACCTCTTGGTCCACCTTGGGCTGGGCTACGGGTCCTACACTGCTCCCTGCTGGCTGCTCTACCCAACTACCTCTAGCACTTCCCCGCTCCCGCGGGGGAAGCTGACTAAGCTAATCGCTCCTAAGAGGGCTCCCTACCGTTCTTGCCCCCCAAGACCTGCCTCTCCGGATCTAGACAGCCCTGGGCTGCCCTCCTCTTCTAGTGGAGGACTGGGAGGGGTCTCTCCTGATGGTGCCCGGACATAGGGTGGAGACGTGTCAGCTCGGGGCTGCCGGCGGCCCCGAGCACGACGACTGTGGTGTACTTGCAGATGCAAGGCCATGAGCTCAGGAGCTCCAGTGGCAAAGGGGCAGAAGAGGCAGCGGTGAAGGGCACCCCCTGCCCCGGCCTCGCCTCCCGGGCCTGCCCGCAGGGACAGGTCCAGGGGTTCGGCCTCACCACCTCGCCCGTTGCGCAGGGTCCTCCCAGGGCTGGCGGGCTTCCTACGGGACCCTGGTCCCGTGCTGCTCGAAGGAGGCCGGGTACTCGCAGTGCCCTCTACCCAGCTGGCAGAGGCCTGAGTTGGCTTGGCTCCTGACTGCGGCTGCAGYGAGCCCCGCTGGGAAGGTGGCGGGGGTTCTGGAGGAGGCCCAGGACCCGCACTGCTCCTCTGCTCTCGATGGTGTCGCTGAAGGTGATACTTGAGCGAGCCCGACTGGGTACCTGCATAGTCGCAGTGTGGACACTTGTAGGGACGCTCACCTGGGAAGAGTGGGTTAGAGTAGGTCACGGGGTCACTACCACTCGCACACCCCACACTGGTATTTTGCTCAATTTACAAACTTCATCCCAAGGACCAGGTGCAAATGCTGACTCCCCACAAGGTGCTTGAGATGACCTTTCCAATCTGAAAGGTGGCCAGCGCGACCTCCGGCCTCTGGTTGCTCTTACCTTTCTTCCTCTCCTAGACCCTCCCCTAGGCAGAAAGCCTCCCTCACCTGTGTGCACTCGAAGATGCACTTTTAGGTGATGCGCCGAGCGGAAGGATTTTCCACAGAAGGGGCAGTCCTTGCCAGTGGCCCCACGGCCCGCTTCAGATCGTGTCCCTCCAGCCAGCAGCCCGTTTTCTTCTGCAACACGTTAAGAGGAAGTTAGAGGGTCTCGCTGCCTTGTCCCGGCCGGCTGCCCATGACACCCACCTCCCTTCGGGCCCAAGAGGAAGAAGGTTTGGGGGAACACAGATTTGTTAAAGAGTTGATACYGTTAGGAAACCACAAAGCTTCCAGTGAGGAAAAGGGGGTGTGGGGACAGAAAACCAGGAGAAATCGAAGCAGGGCTTCTGAAAAGGAGTGTTGGACAAATTTTCAAGAACCAAATGCCACAACCCGCAGAGAAAATAGTGTGTCCATACCTTGGGTGGTCGTCGATCTTGCCTGGGCCCCCGCGGCAGGGGCAGGCTGTCCTGACCCCTCACCTGGGTTGGGGTGCAGGGAAGTCAGAGAGCCCAGCGACCTGCCTCGGGTCCAGCTCTCCTCTTCCGCCTCCACCACTTCTTCTTCCTCTTCTGGTTCGTCCGTACGGGGTCGCCGAGCCCGGTTGGGAAGAGCTGAAGGCAGCGGGCGGAATCCTCCATAGCTTCGGCCACCTCCAGGGTCAGCACCCTCACCATTGGGCCGTACTTCCCCAGCTCGTACACTCAGGTAGCCTAAGAGGCTCGCGGGCTCTCGGCGCTCAGCTGGAGTGGGTGCCGGGGCCAGGAGGAGCGCGGGGCCCAGTGGCTCATAAGCCAGAAGGCTCAGGTCAGGAGGCTGGGGAGCCCTGGCAGGGGCAGAGCCAGGGCCCGGAGCACGCAAAGGCCCCAGTTTGCTGGTGTGCACCTTCATGTGGTTCTTAAGGAACCAGGGCTCCTTGAAGCAGCGACCGCACACGGGGCACRCATGATCAAAGGAGGCCTTGTGCTTGCGCATGTGACCCTTGAGAAACCAGGACTGGGTAAAGCTCTGGCCGCACACCTGGCAACGGAACTCAGGTGGCGCAGGGGGCTCCTCTGGAGGTGCAGGAGTCGGGGCAGGGTTCGCCTCACGTTCAGGCTCTGGCCGAGGTTCAGGCTCAGGCTCAGGCTCAGGCTCAAGGGCAGATCTGGGTTCTTGCTGGGGTGGAGGCTGGGGGTCAGGCGTAGATGTAGCCGCCAGGGGGCGCTCGGACGCCCCGTGGGCCGTCAGACTGTGGTGCAGCAACTCCTCCTCCTGGCTGGAGCCAAAACTGCACAGGCTGCACTTCCAGGGCCTGTGCAGGATGTGCAGGTGGCGTTCCCGCTCCGCTGAGGTACGAAACTTGCCTTTGCAGAAAGGGCAACGGAAGGCAGACGAGGAAGGAACCTGAGGGCGAGCCAGGCCCTCTGCAGCAGGGCTGGACTGCATGCCCCCCGAGCTTCTGGCTCTCCCGAGTCGGGCTTCACGAAGCAGGGCGCGTTCCTCCAACTCCAGCAACAGCCGTGCGGCAGGGCTGCGTGGACGCTCCGGCTGGTGCGTTCGGAGGTGTGAGCGCAGCAGAGCCCGCTGCGCTGCGCGGTGGCCGCAGTGTGGGCACTGGAAGGCTTGGGCGCCCGGGTGGGCTCTCAGGTGCAAAGCCAGGATGGAATTGAATCGGAAGCGCTTTCCGCACACAGGGCAAGGGAAGCGCCGTTCGCCTGCACGACTCTCAGACCAGCCCACTGCTCCCATCCCAGGCGACCCGGGTCCTGGAGTCCCGCTGACACCTGGTCCGTTGGAGTAGCGCTGCAGATCCAGCTCGCCGTCGAAGGCTGGTGGGGAAGGCTCTAGGTGGCCGACCAGGAGGCGGGGACGTGAGCCCTGTGGGGAAAGACGCACATAGAGGGCAGGGTGGAAAAGACCGATTTGTAGAAAACGCAAAGGCATCCCGAAGAAGAGTAAAAAGAGTGTGTATGTAGGCTGGGAGGTTGGGACCTAACCTAGGTACAATGATGCCTCTCACCTCCAGAAATTGTGGGGTGAGTGGAAGTTAAGACACTGGGGCCACATTAATAACGTACGTTACTGTAATCGGGAGTTTTAAAAAGAGAGAGAGAAAGAGAGAGAAGAGGCAGGAGAGGGTGTGCTGTTGAAGGCACTTTGCAGGTCACTCACCTCCATGGACCCCCTTCACATTCTTTGGTTCTGAGGATTGGAAGGAGGAGGAAGAAAAGCTGCTAATGAAGGCAACAGGTGCGGAGGCGCTAAAACAAGACAGAGTGATTGGAGGAAAGATGAGCCGCGGCTTTCAGCAGTGAAGTCACCCCACTTAGCAGCCTGTATTCTTGAAAACCATCCCTTCTTCCTACTGTGATCTTGAGYTATCACAGGCTTCCTATCTGCTGTCCTCAAAACTTGCATCCTTTAATCTGCCAACTTGTATGATAGATAAATCCAGACTTCCTCCCTGAAATGGTGCTTTAAACCCCTGTCCAGAACCGCCATCACTACACACACACACACACACACACACACACACACACACACAAATGCGGGAGAGGCCATCATAGTATACCCCTCTTTCACTCGCGTTGGGCTGTGCCCCTGAATAAACAAATGTGGAGGGCTAGCCATACTCCTGTTATCCAAATGGCCTCTCAGACCCAGGGCCAGCCAGCAGATTCCCTCCAGGTTCCTCCTCCTGGCTTCTGCCGGCACCCAGTCTTCTGGTCTTTCCTTCTTCCCCTCCCCCTTCCTGGATTCCTGATCCATTCATTTCCATTCATTACAGAGACTCATTCATGCATGGGAGAGAAACACCTCCCAGCAGCAGAGTCTGGAGACAGAGGGGGAGGGGCATGAAGGGAGAGCCAGCTACAGAGGGAATGAGGAGAGTTGGGGGAGGCCTGGAAGTTAAGAGGCACTACCAGCCTAGGGAAGGGGTTAAAAACTGCAAATCCCATTTAGGTTTCACCCCGTTTCAAACCTTGGAGCCTGTGGTTTGACGGGGCATCTCAGCCCCTTTGTCCAGAGCAGTTCCGAAGCAGGCTTTCCTCCTCTCTGCAGGGGAGAGGCTTCCTCACACAAGAGGAGGATTACACTGGCTCTGAGCTCAAGAGGCTGGAGTGAGGGATGGGGGGCGGGGCCTTGCCATCTGCACAGATAGGGGATCCACACGAGCTCTGAGCAGGAAGGGGTTAAAATTCTCCATCTAAAATTCCCTATCCCTGACAAGTGCTGCACAGGCTTGGGAAGGAGAGAGCTGAGGAAGAGGATGGTAGTGGGAGGTTTTCCTGCTATTTAACTGCTGACAAGGTCATGGAATTTAGGCTTCGGTGCACGACCGGAAGTCATCCAATCCATAGAGTCCTCCTTCCACATAGAGTATCTTGTTCAGGCTACATGAACTTGGGCCTCAGACATAATACTCGATAAAGAACTTCCTTACAATGAGAATTATGGAACTGAAATGGGTTACTAAGAAAAAAGAGGACTTAAACATTACTTTACTTACAAATTTTTAACTGAAGAGAACTGGGCCAGGAGTTAGCCCTGCTTTATCAGCAAAGAAAACACTGGAGTCCAAAGCTTCTTTAATTTTCAACATTTAGTGGATGCGGCAAGACTTTATGAAAGGGCAAACACCTGTCACACGCAGAATCTGACTTTTGAGAGCCAAAATGAACAAGATGTCCTGCTCAAACATCAGTAGAAAAACACTGCCGCTTAATGTGTATGTTTCTATGAGTACAAATTCAGGCATCCTTTCCTGGCCTGGGGGCCCTCCAAATGAGACTGTTACTGGGACCAACACCTGAGCAGGCTCACTGACAATTGCATAAAGGAGTTAGACTAGAACTAAGGAGTACAGGCTATTGCAAGCCCAGGCCTTAAAACCTCCTGTAATCAGTGATCCTCTGTGTACCCTCTGTGARATGAGTGACACTGAATTTACATTTATAGTCCCTGCCAACTTGAAAGTTGTGTGGTTTTAAGTCACAGGACTCTTCTAGCYCCCAAGAGATGCTAAAACAAATGGCCATTCCTTCAGTACCATGGAGAGTGCAGTGGGCTACTAGAGATGGCCCTCTGGCTACCTCCCTACCACAGATAGAGCTAGGAAGTGCTAGAGAGGCCACAGTGGCCATTTTAGAACCAGAGAGGACATAGAAACTAGTGGGTTACAGAGTGTGTGTGTGTGTGTGTGTGTGTGTGTGTGTGTGTGTGTCCTATTTGGACACTATGCAGGGGTTTCAGAGAAACTATGGAGGGGTATCTACCAGAGGAATTAATGTGGCCTTTTGGATGTTATTGAAAATAGAAAATATGCACACCTAGAAAAATTTTAATTAGCTATACAGAATGTCATAGCAGTTACAGTTTGTACATCCTGGAATGAGTTACTGAGGCATCGTATTGGAGTCCATCACATTCTGTTGCTTTCCTGGGGATTCCCGGAACATCCTGGTGTACAGCCAATCTGGTATATTCAGAGGAAGCAGATGGCTGGGAGGGGTGTGTGTGTGTGTGTGTGTGTGTGTGTGTGTGTGTGTGTGTGTGTGTGTGAATACTGCATGGTCATAGCTGACTAACCTATGGGCACATATTCTGGTTCTGAGAAGATTCTAGGGCCTCTAAAATTGCCTGTAAAACACTAAGCAAAATGTGTCCTAGGAAAATGGCCTAACACCTGAGGCAAAAAGAAGAGGRAAAAGGCAGGGCTTCCTCGCCGAACAAGAGCCCCCACACTTCTGCATGAAGCAGCTTCCAGGACGGAAAGCTGAGACACATGAGAAGGCACAAATGTTAGATGAATTTCTCCTCAGGGGATGCTCCCCAGAAGGTGGCCTAAAACCAGTGAAATCCACAGAGACCTCCGAGGCCCAGTCAAGATGGCTTCCGTCATCTCTACATCAAACCAGGTCTCAGGGACCAGAGCTCATAAATTGCTCTCTATAATAAGGGAGTACCAACAGAGACGGAGTCTGTGGCCTGGCTTGGAACCTAAGTCAGACATGTATCGTCTGTGGACAATCCTCACATTTTTCTATACTCAAGGCTTAAACACTACCTCTGAGCCTTGGCCAGAGAGTGGCACTGACCTACTTTCCTCACGCAGTGGGAATCAGGGGTTATCTTGTTCCTGTTTGTATTTTGCAGGGATGCAGAACCAGTGTTACAAATTAGAAATATTTCCAAAGCAACAGGCCAGTTACTTTTACATACTAGGAGAGCCGAAACAGACGTGGTGTGGACCACCAAATCTCACCGAGGATGAATGGATGGTGAAAAGACTCACGGAAGAATCCGCTAAATAAAGGACCAAGAAGACTGCCCCTCCCCACCCCAAATCTTGTGATTCAAAGATTTTTTTTTAAGGTCAAGTATTCAGTAGCAAAAGATCAGGGTCTCTGGGGCCTAGCAGTAATTAGGCCTCTGTCTCTGGTCATCCCCAACACATGATTTTTTCCCCCTCTTGTTGGCAATCTTCCCTCTCCTAAATCAGCTAACAAATATGAACCACAGCGCTAGATGGGAGTACATGAAAAGGGGGCTTATTAGATAGCCCAGAGTCAAGACCACCTGGAGAACACACGCAAGAGAGCAACTCACTTGTAAGGTCTCTCCGTGGCTCTCTGRACATCCATGCCCTGAGCTGTTTCAAATCCACACTACACTGAACCTGAACACTGTTTAAAATGAGTTCTTGGGAAWAGGACTGGGGAGGGTGGGGCGGGGGCAGGGGGCCTGGGGCAGCATGGAATTTCAGTCCTTGGCTCCCATGTAACTATGAAGAGGTGAGAGGGAGGCACAACACACACACACACACACACACACACACACA
>BDUI01026249.1:9465-20092 GCA_002335545.1 Apodemus speciosus | reverse complement strand
CCCCCGAGTAACTAGGATTACTGGCCTTGAAACAGTACTTCGTTTGTTGCTCTGTCAAGCTGAGAAGAAAGGAGGAGGGGGAAGGAGTGAGAGGAAGGGGAGGGGATGCTCTACACACGGCTCGTCTCCTGTGACTCCAGCTCATCCCTCTGTAGTAGGTGGCAGCTTCCCTGGCTTATGTCTAGGAACAATAAGGCTTGATGAGATTCAATGCCTTTCCCAGAATACAGACTACAGAGGCTACAGTCTTTCCGCTGTGTTCGGTATTAGTCCCCGGTATCCTGTGCTGTGAACTCCAGTTCGTGTAGCTTATGAGCCCCCTGAGTTCAGGCTTACAAGTAGGCAAGGATTTTCTGTTCCTCCCATAACCTGTTCACCTTCCCTTTCCAGTCCAAGATCCATGCGGCACGAAGTCTAAGCGAGATCGCCATTGACCTCACAGAGACAGGGACGCTGAAGACGTCCAAGTTGGCCAACATGGGGAGCAAGGGGAAGATCATCAGCGGCAGCAGTGGGAGCCTGCTGTCCTCAGGTAGGGCCCGAGACACCTTCCACAGAATGGCTTCCTTCCAGGGCGGAAGGGACACCAGGCACAGGAGGCCACTGGGTGTGCTGTCCCGAAGCTGCCTTTAGTTCTCAGACCGAAGTTTGAAGCCAAACGTGGGTCTAAGAAATGTTTCTCAAGGTATCTGAAGGGCCAGAGGGAAATGCATGTAACTTCAGTGTGGGACGAGTTTGTCAGAGTCTCTGAGGGCACTCACGGGGTCTTTTAGAATGCTGGCTGATGTAATCATTAACTATTATCCAGAGCGTCAACTCCAAAGGCGGAGAGTGGGGTTTACTTGGGTGCCCTTAAGAGGGAGGCTATCCTGGTCAAGGACAGAGGTCAGGGTCAAGCTGCTATGTTCTGCTTTCAAGGAGACATCTGTGGCTTTACGGGGTAAATGAGTAAAAGAAAGGCTTGCTGTCACAAAAGTATGGCCCTTGTCACCGCCTGGTTCTACACCCTGAATCTCCCACCCTCCCCAACACAGGGTTGCTCTGTGTGATGGCCCTRGCTGTCCTAGAACTCACTTTGTAGACCAGGCTGGTCTCGAACGCATAGAGATCCACCARTCTCTGCCTCCTGAGTGYTGGGATCAAAGGAGTGCGGCACCGCACCCGCTCGCTAGTGTTTATTTCTGTGAGCATCAGGCAGGCCATTTTGGCGTTAAAGATTAGGAGGTCCTCGTCAAATTTATCTTGGCTTCAAGAGTGGAGAGGAAGCAAGTAGTTCATTGGTAGTCGAGGCTCTGGGTTCAACCCCCCTCCCTGTCAGCCTCTGAATCAGTCAAAGAGTCAGGGGGATGCTGTTGTTTGCTTAAATGACAAGACAGGCCTGGGTTTATATGAGGTCAGAGGGAGAAAGGCAGGGATGTTTTGTGAGCCAAGTGTGACTAGCCAGCGCTGCTTCCAAAGCCGTCTGTCTGTCTGTCTGAACCCTGATGGTAAACAGGCAGCTGCTCTAGTCTGCTTTCTGTCACTGTGCTTAGGCATTGTGACCAAAAGCAATGAGGCGAGAAGAAGGGTTCGTTTCATCTTATACTTCCAGTTAACCATCCATCGCCGAGGGAAGCCAGAGCGGGAACCCAAGGCAGGAACTGAGACAGAGACCACGGAGGGACACGGCTCACTGGTCTGCCCTCCCAGGCTCATAGTCAACAGGCTTTCTCATGCAGTCCAGACCCGCTGCCKTGGGATGGTACCATCTGCCATCTACAGCAGGGAGCCGTCCCGCATCAGTCACCAGACAATCCCACACAGACAGGACCCCGGGCTGATCTGATCTGGGCAGCCCTGTACTTGAGACTCAGGCAGATGGCGCTGGGCTGTGTCAAGTTGACAGTTAACTAGGACGGGAGCCATGTCACCTTGCCTCTGAGCTAGGATATAAAGAAGTCGTTACCTCCTGTCCTTTTCCAGGGCTAGAACTCCATACGGCRACTGCAAACRACAGTAACGGGAAAGGCAAAGACAGAAGAGGAAGATGAGTTGACTCAAGTTAGCTTCTGGGCTGTGTGTTGCTCACTCATAGCCAGGAGTTGAAGCTGAAAAGAGCTAAAGGACAGGAGAGCACACACTAGCCCTGGAGCAGGACGTGGGTTTGCYGTAGAGCAGAGAGTGTGAATCAGGTCTCCATGTTGGACGGGTTGTGACCCAGTGATATGTTCACAKGCTTGCGAGCTTTATAATATGACATGCCCTATATCGTTTGTCCTAAAGGAACTGTCAAAATTAGATAAGCTTCAGTTGCGTAGAAGCCGGCTCTGTCTCTGCCAGATCTCCATGATGTTGACTCTAACTCTTAATTCTGCCCTTGCCTGAAATTCTACGAAGCTGTTTCATACAAAAGGTGTGCCAGGTGAACACTGCTTCCGAGGCTTAGAGGTTTGCAAGGGAGGCGGTAAAAAATGTTGTCTTCTTGTATCAAGACGGAAGCATTCAAAACCTAAGGGTCTATCTGGAGTTACGACCCCTCCCAGACTCCCTCTGAATGGGCAAAGTAGAACTAAAGGCAACACTTTGTCCTTTAGACACAGCATGTGGTGACTTCCCTGGCTCCTGTTAAGCCCTCCTACCTGCCTCCTTATCTAGTTCCAGAGACCCGAGCCGTGCCCCACCCCRGACTCTTCCAGCTGAGGGTCACAGGGGTACAATATGATCCAGCTTCGGAGCTCCTCTCACGAGAGGCTGTAAATCTTCATGAGCCCAAGAGGGCGTTTCTATTTCTACCAAGTCCCCAGATCACTCTGCAGCTGGTGGTCCAGGGACTGTGCTCTGGCGGCCACTCTTCTTGCCAAACGGAGATTAAAGTGGGCACGTGGCTCAAGATAATGACACCCAGGCTTCTCCACTTTGAGCCTATGACCTGGTCCATCTTTCTGCCCCCCCCCCCAATTCTCTGAGGCAAGCTCTAAGGGCACCAAGACAGATTCCTATCAGAAGTCCCTAAGGTGAGACTGACCCCACCTAACCCCCAAGAATACCATCTGAGCAACTTCGAAGCCAGAATGTAATCCATTTCTATCCTGCCATCAGATTGGCATTAGTCATCAATCCAGTGGGCTGAAAGATAAGTCACAAGGAAGTCTTCCTGCTGGATCCATGCCCTACATGTAGTGTGTGAGCATCTTTCTCTCAAGATAGTGAAGTGACTTCCAAACGTTATAGTGGGACCGGGGGCGGGGAGGCGTGTAGAGACCCAGCGGAGAAGCCGAGGCCACTTGCAGGTTGTGCCCGCCTCACTGTCAGCAGTTTCCAGCCATTCAGCCCTTTCTGACATTGCTAAGCAAGAACTGAGGAAGGCAGAGAGAGTCCCGTGAGGAGACGAAGGAACTTGTCAACCTCTCCCAGGCCATACAAGTTTGAGCCTGAAAAATGTCTGTGAATGCCAGTTGAGGTTCTTTGGGAATGCCCCACGCCCACCCTCCTGACTTAGGAAAACAGCTGGGACAATAGAGGGAGGAACCAGAACAGGAGCTTGCCATCTGCTAACAAAGGGAATTTCTAGGGTACAGGATCTGGTCCCTCCCACAGAGACTACCGCCTGCTGCCTGCTGCCTGCTGTGGGTGCTTGCTCTGGGAGGCGGCAGCCTCCACCTCAGGGAAGCCTTTGGTACCCCTGCCTAGGATGGACCCCGTTCTTGCCCCCAGTGTGGAGAAATTTGAGCTGCTGATCTAAAATTGGGACAGCTGCCTCATCTTCCTTTTCTTTCCTTCTGCCCCCTTGCCTGTGACGTGCAGTCACGCGTTTGCTGTCACAGGACAGCTGTCTTTTTATTAACACTTACTCGCGTGACCTTCCATGCTAACAGCATTCACTCATGAACAAGACAACCCAGCATCCAACTGCACAAACTGTCTTTCCTCCTCCCCTCTTTAGGAAGCGGTTTCTAGTAAATGCGTTTAGAAGCCTGTCGGGAGCCCAGCTCGCAGAAGCTCATTGTCCAGCACCCAGTGGCCAGTAGTAAAGCTGTTGATAAGAAATTCTGTAGCATAACAGGAATGCCTGTGGCGTGTCTTAAGTCTCCTTTCTGGGGACTGCCAGCCCATCCTCCCTCACAGGTAAAAGCAACACCACATTGGTCGCCAGGAACACCATCCAAGCATCTTTAAACTAGACAGCACATCTCTACCCTGCTGTCAACTTGACCTTCTTTGTCACACTGGTTAGACCTTCTGAAGTCACTTGAATCGGCCCCTCAACCCTTGTTGCTTCTATTCACTTCCTCCGACATATCCCAGGAGTGCGACATCAGGCATAACGGAACTATATTAACAATGCTGTCTTATTTCTATAATGTAAGCGTTTACTTTAACTCCTAAGAGATGTCATGCTTTGATTTCGATCGTAGCTTTGGGGCCGCTTTGGGGCACAACCCCCTTCACCGCCACCCCCCAGGCATTGCCAAAGGAGTCGGTGCTGCCAGGGTTTGTTTATACTGGACTGGAGAACCTTGAGTGCTGCAAAAACTCCTTCTGTTGAATGGATGTTTCTGAACTCGATTGTGCAGGGCTGGCCTGAGTCAAAACTGGAGAGGGAGTCAGTGAGATGGGCATTTAAATACATAGAGTGAGCCGGGCGGTGGTAGCGCACGCCTGTAATCCCAGCACTCTGGGAGGCAGAGGCAGGNGCTGCTCCTATGCCTTACCCACCACTAATGGTTTCAATTAGATATTTTAACAGACACTGTTAATGTTTAAACACAGAGTGTCTCTCTGTTTACCTCCTTCCCTTCTTCTTGGCATGGAGTACTCCCTTTAAGTGACATTTGTGTTCTTCTCTTTTGGCAAAAAGTGCCACCAAATCTCCCCCCAAGAACAAGCCACCCCAAAGACTCCCAGATGCCACCAAAAGGTGCTTGCTAGTCAAAGAACTTCCACGTCACTGTTTCCTGAACTAAATAATTCCATTTGTAAAGTCTCCAGGGCTGGTGAAAAGTTTTCCGGGCATGCGTTGTTCATGTTGGAAATCACACTGAACTTGCAGAGATGGTCCCTGGAGAGCTGATCCCGCCATCTGCAGTGTGGCATTGTACCACAGGGTCTCTGGGACAGCTCTGATGCAGGGGATTCATCCTTGAGAACTTCTCTGGGAAGTAAATATCTCTTTATCATAAAGGGGAGACTAACCCTCTTTCCCAGGATTTACTCCTGGGTATCCGCCAAGCCCTTCCCTCACAGCTTCTATAAATCTGTTGGGACTTGGCTGTCTCCATTTTCTCGTCTTAACTTTTCATTTTCCCCTTAAAGGCCAAACAGACAGTCATTTCCTTCCCTCGATTTTACAGACAACAGATTTCTTTCTTGCTGGGGACACAGGGTGGGGGGGTGGTGGTGAGGGGAAGATTACTATTTGTGTCATATTCCCCTCCTTCCAAAGAGGAAAGCTTCCCTTCCGCCTTCTGGATTGGGGGTGGGGCTGGGGGCCGCTCATCAGCATCTTTCTGTGAAAACAGATGCATAGGTCTCTGCATTTCGTGAGCAGGATGCAAACTCATATCCGGTGCTGACTGGCTTGCGATCTTTGGAATGCCAGATTCYCCATCACAGCTGAGTGAGGAGATCCTTCCATATGGTCCTAGGGAGAGAGCTGCTGTTTTCTCCGCAGCCCCTCCACATGTGGTCTCTTCATAGGCAGCTGCCCTCTAGCCCGGTCCAGATTCCCCGGCTGGGAAAGGGAAGATTAGTCCCAAATCCACAGTCATATCTGTGATGTCAGTCGGCGTCCTCCGAAGATCCCCAAATGCCCACTGAAAATGACTTTCTTTGAGCAGCCCGTGTTTGGATAAGAACCATCTTCCTGGGCCTGGCGATGTCACTCCTTGGTGGAGTCCTTATCTAGCCCTAAATTCAATCCCCAGCACCATATAAACCAAGTGTGCTCGTATTCACCGCTTTAATGCCAGAACTCAGTAAACAGAGGCAGGAGGATCAGGGTCAAACTCATATATATGGAGGTCACGGTCAGCCTGAGCTAGAGACCCTATCTCCAAAAATACACCTATAAACAGCTGTCTTCTTCATGATCATCAGCTCTTCCTCCCGCTGATGACTTCGTTCAGTTAGGAGTATAGTGTGATCATGGACTCTCTTCTAGCATCCAAGTAGAGATCTGCTAAGCACTAACTCAGGAAAAGTTTTCTGGAGAACTCAGTTCTCCTGAACTCAGTAGGTTTTCCTGGCTGTCAATCAGAGGGAGGCTGGCCATYCAGAAATCAGGCYAGTGTCCTAGCTGGCCCCTGTGCTGTGGTGCCTCCCAGWCAACCCTCTATCCTCATTGATTTGCTTTGTCTCTGATTCCTCCAGTGGGCAGTACCGAGGGCTGAGACTATATCTCCCCCATATTACCTTGCACATGAAAGGGACTCCAAAAGTCTCTGTTGTCACACCAGGAGATCTGAAGACCGCCACTGGCTTCCTCTCCTTCTGCCTTCTSTTGAGTTTTGGAGATCAGAGTATGTGGTGTGTGGTCCTGCCGGGAAGGGAGATGCAAGCTAATGCAGCCCACAGGTAGTCGCCCGTGGCACTAGAGCAGTGAGACTGAATGTTTCCCCTCGCGCGGAGTTTCCATTCAAAGGGCTAAGCAGGCCACACAGAGCAAAGCTTGGGCCCCACCTCTGCCTCCCTGTGCCACCATGACCTCTGTTGTGAATGTGGAGGTGATGCTACTCTGAGGACTCAGTGAACTGTAGCATGTAAGAAGCTCCTGCTGAGTTCTATTAAAGAAAACAAACAAAGCCCACGTTTCCCCTTCTGCCCGCAAGCTTCCTGGACTGACAGGGCCAGCCACACCAGCCGCCACTCCTTCTTCTTGTRKGAYTGAGCAGGACAATTCMTTTTTTACAACATGGAACGCTCTGAGATGGGGATGCCAACCCCCTAGTAAAAGCCAGGAAAGACTCCTGAGAASCAGAACTAGTATTCCCGTGGCGTTTAGCGTGTTCTGAGTTGTCTTTGAGCACCTTCCAGATGCTATCCTGCTTCATTCTCCTAATATTTGAAGAGCCCTGCTTTCACTGCCCAGTGCTCAGGAAACAAGAGACCTAGGAAAGTTCTAGAACCTGCCCCCATCCCACCCCAGATCCACTCAGAAGCTGAGCTGAGACATACACACAGCGACTAGACCCCCAGACTGCAGGCTCCTGCCTTAGGAGGCTATACCAGTTTGTCTCCCAGAGACCACCCTTCCCTGTAAATCTGAGTACCGCTTAGTACCCTCTCCAAAAGGATGTTCATGCATTACCAGTTACCTTTCAGAAATGTTCATCTCACCTGCTTCTCACTGGCTCCTATTCCAACCCACTATCCCTTTCANGCGCACGCCTGTAATCCCAGCACTCTGGGAGGCAGAGGCAGGCGGATTTCTGAGTTCGAGGCCAGCCTGGTCTACAGAGTGAGTTCCAGGACAGCCAGGGATATACAGAGAAACCCTGTCTCGAGAAAAAAAAAATCCAACAAAACAACAACAAMAAAAAAACAGAGTGCCTCTTTGAAGAATTTGAGTATTGTCTATTGATGCAACATGGAGATAAAGTGGTTTTAAGCTATTAGCAACTTTAAAGGAAGTTGTTTGTATTTACGGGTGTGTAACTACCTTTAAAGCCACTAAGAAGTCCAGTTCTTGGTATCCAATGCCTCTAATACAAACACATGAAGGAATGCCATTGTTACCCATTCCATATACACCAGTGCTCTGAGTATGAGCAGGGCAGGAGAAGCACTGACTGGCATTTCCAAATGAAAAGGGCATATGGTTCTGTGACTGAGTAAGCCTGGAATCAAGACATTTTCCACAGGAGCTCCCATGAGGAGAGTGTCGGTTTCTATCCTAGTGGAGACTCACAGAGTTGTGTCCTATCTAAGTCAGAGTACAGGCCTGTGTTGGTCAAAACCTACGTGTATGAGGGTTCAGGAAATCTGCTAACCGACCTCCAAAAGGGAGGGAATAAGCAGAGACATTTGGTCACAGTGGCCTGCAAGGAAGGGCCTGGATATTTCCTCCACATTTGGAGATAGCTTTGGCCATGGAGACTTGGTCACGTAGGCTTTAAGTAACAAATTGTTAGGATGTTCAGATTCAGTCTGAGCGATCAAGTGTAAATTCAAACCATTCAGTTGAGCTGTTTTAGAACATGGTCTTTCTCTCCCCGCCATCCCAGCTTCTCTTCCTACACGAGCTAGGTGACAGCTTAGTGGGTAGTACATTTGCCTGTAGCCTTCAATCTTATCCCCAGCACCATGGAAAAAGAAAGAAAAGCAGAAGACCCAAATCTCTTGCAGGATCCTCAAAGGGTTTATTTCTCCTTTTCCTTGTCCCATTATTTGAAGTGTCACAGGGAAGGGGCAGTGAGGAGGTGTAACAACACATGAACAACTGTACTTGTCATTGTAGCTGAAGACAGTCGGCCTCTCACAGCTTCTCTGGAAGTGAGTCTAAGATTCGGGTCAGCAGTGGTTTAAGAATCTGTCTTCACGGGATAGTCAGGATGTCAGGGAGAGCTCGGGGGCTGTCAGAGATGGGATTTTGCTCACGGGCTATTTAAAACAAATGGCACAAAACCACTTAGGAAACAGCCAGGGTTCTGCAGGGCCCTGAGACTTGCTGTATTAGCCACCCAAACCGTGTGTGTGTGTGTGTGTGTGTGTGTGTGTGTGTGTAAAAGAGGGGCAGAGAGAGAGAGAGAAATAGAGAGAAAGAGAAAGGGGGAGAGAGAGAGAAGGGGGAGAGAGAGAGAGACGAATTTATAGGTAAAAATGTGGTTGTGTGGTTAATTTGAAGGCAGCCAAGTCTCCTTCCATCTGATCCAGCAGGAACATGAAGTCTGGTGATGGATCTGTGGTTTTCAAAAGTAAAGCCACACCCAAATCTGCATTTCGCCATAATTCTGTGGCTCTGACACTTTTCGTTCTAGGAAAAACATGTTGTGCTCGACCCCGACCCCCGCCTTGCCTGGGATGGGTCCACCTTCTTTATTCAACAGTTCCCACATTCTCCTCCTCTGAATGCAACTGCTTCCTCCCATTGTGAGGATGTTTATTAATAACTTGTGTAAAAAATGACGATGCCAGCTATCTGGCATCTCTTCCCCACAAAGAGGTGATGCAGGCGCCTACCAGCTGCGTGCTCGGAGCTGTACCCAGCTCAACGCACGGCCGCACTGGTATAAATCGTGCAGTGGTTCTTGTTTAGYGGTCTTCCTTTTGTGTACATCCTTTCTTTTTTATCACCAGGAGGAAGAAGTCTGTCTTCTTCCTGGATCTGTCCCTGGCTGGTCAGAGTTTTCTATTGGCTGTGTGGTGCCTCTCCTTTTAGGTCCAAGATGAACTGCATTCCAGAGGCCTTAAATTTGGTCATAACCTCGGCTCTGCTGTTGGGCACAACCTCCCAGGCACTGCCAAAGAGGTTGTTTATGCTGGACYGTGACACTGGGCGGGCTGCAAAAGGTCTGCGGAATGGATGTTTCTGGACTCGTGTGAGCAGGTCTGGCCTGAGTTGAAAAGGAGAGGAAAATGGAAGGTGGTCTCTTCCGCTTCTATTTGGTGGAGGGTGGGGGTATCAAACTCACTCCTATGGGTGTCCTTGTGTCCTCGGGTATTAGGTAAAGGTATATCTGTGCCTGTGAAAGAGAACTAAAATTGACACTGTATAGTCTGAGTGAATGGCTTTTGGTGGTAAGGTTCTAAACACCAGAAGAGAGATCTCCCTGCCATCTCTCAGACACATCAGTATTTCTACTTAGCCAAACTTTGAGTTCAACTTCCCATCTTTGCTGAGAGCACAGAAGAAAGATCATGGAGATTAGCAATTAATCTCCAAACCTCCATATTACAACAGAGCAAGAGCCCTGAGACAGCAGGGTCAGCTCCCCGGGTTCCTGAACCGAGGAAYGCTGCTCCTATGCCTTACCCACCACTAATGGTTTCAATTAGATATTTTAACAGACACTGTTAATGTTTAAACACAGAGTGTCTCTCTGTTTACCTCCTTCCCTTCTTCTTGGCATGGAGTACTCCCTTTAAGTGACATTTGTGTTCTTCTCTTTTGGCAAAAAGTGCCACCAAATCTCCCCCCAAGAACAAGCCACCCCAAAGACTCCCAGATGCCACCAAAAGGTGCTTGCTAGTCAAAGAACTTCCACGTCACTGTTTCCTGAACTAAATAATTCCATTTGTAAAGTCTCCAGGGCTGGTGAAAAGTTTTCCGGGCATGCGTTGTTCATGTTGGAAATCACACTGAACTTGCAGAGATGGTCCCTGGAGAGCTGATCCCGCCATCTGCAGTGTGGCATTGTACCACAGGGTCTCTGGGACAGCTCTGATGCAGGGGATTCATCCTTGAGAACTTCTCTGGGAAGTAAATATCTCTTTATCATAAAGGGGAGACTAACCCTCTTTCCCAGGATTTACTCCTGGGTATCCGCCAAGCCCTTCCCTCACAGCTTCTATAAATCTGTTGGGACTTGGCTGTCTCCATTTTCTCGTCTTAACTTTTCATTTTCCCCTTAAAGGCCAAACAGACAGTCATTTCCTTCCCTCGATTTTACAGACAACAGATTTCTTTCTTGCTGGGGACACAGGGTGGGGG
>BDUI01026243.1:21599-32309 GCA_002335545.1 Apodemus speciosus | reverse complement strand
GAGCGAGTTGGTTTCAGCTCAGGTGGCGACCGCTTGCAGCCTATAATTCATTTTTCATGTAAAGTAGTAATACTATTAAATAAAAATTGCAACACTAAGTTTAAGATACAACACTTTGAAGTTCCAAGTAGTTTCCAAAATGACACAACTTTGCCATTGTCCTTGGCTAATTGACAGAGCCATCACAGTGTTTTCTGCCACATGATAGGAACTTGACATTGAACTTCCTCTCCCAGCCTTTCTTGAACAGGGATTCCAGTGCTATTCAGGATCCTGCTCCACCTAGGTTGGAGTACTCAGGCTGAATGTGAATATCCTCCAGATCTAAGAATTCCTGAATTAAGCATGTGAACTGCCCAGCTGCCTGAACAGTGGAGCCATCACCCAAAGAACTTCCAGATCAGTTCTTGGAACTCTTGCAGGCATCTGGGAGGAGGGCCTCACCCAAACTGCTAAATTGTAATACCTCCATTAAACTTTGGCCTTGATTAGTAAACTATCGTCCCGGCCTTCTCTCTTTTCGCAGATTCCCCATCCATCCCTCTGCTTCTGTTCTGGAACCCAGTTCACAGTACCTGCAGGCAGCAACAGGTTAACTAACTGAACCTCATGGAAAACACTAATGATAATGACACACACCATTTAACTAAAAACAAAGAAAATTGCATCTAAAGTTCCTAGACCTATGTTCCATTTGGCTAGCTTTTAGACAATTAGAAGAGTCTATATGTGTGCTTTAGATGAAAAAAAAAACTTACCCATGTTCTTACACAGTGATGGAAACTGCATGGTGTTATAATGCCATTACAATCAAGAATTTCTCACTGATGCTAGTTATATACAAGTATTATGCTGTAAACATCTAATTTCTCAGTGAGTTTGAGTCATGATTAACATGAGGGATTTTAATGTTTGGTACTGAAATTGTAGTTAAAGGCTCATGGATAGGGAGTTCATAGGTCATAGGAGAGAACTTATTATAATTTTGCTCATCGTGATGGTGTAGCATTTCCTTCTATGTTTATGTTAACACACATAGATTGCTAGCAACCTTAGTCCAAAAAGTTTCTTTTGAAATGTACAACAATCATTTGAAAGACCAAAAACTTTCTAATGTTTACAGATTATATGACATTGAAATCCTAAATGAGACCACAATGCCACCTTTCACGCCATTCAAATCTCAGGAAGCAGCACCAAAGAGGACGAGGGAAGAACAATATAAGGGAAGGGAATGAGAAATAATGTGAAATGCTGACTTCTGGACAGGAATATAGGCACTTAGTTCATGAACTCACAGTAACTGTGATCATCTAGATATTCATAAAATAAGCTGGGTGGATTTATGTAAATAATTAAGGGGATGTGTTCTCCTTGCTCTACCTCTTAGGAGGATAAAGTGGCAGTTGGAAGCTGTTTGGAGTGGTGATCCAACTAATGAGCAGATTTTCTGTGTTCTAGTGGATATATTCATATTCAGGTCCACATGGGTTGCTTTAATTGAACTTATTGAATTACCACAAAGGAAAGATGACATGAAGTTCAGGGTGAAGGAACATAAGAGGAAAAATAAATGGTGTTTAGTAAAGATAGGGCCATAGAACAATATAGACAAATACAACCACAAAAGACCTGGTCTCCCAGAAGTAAGAACAAACCTGTCTTCACAGAGAAAACAGGATTCCCAGGATCATAGATACAGAAGCTACATGATAGGTAAGCCACAGTCAGAGACAGCAACAGAACCTAACACCTGAGATAACCAGATAGCAAAAGGCAAATGCAATAACATTGCCAACAGAAACCAAGGTGACAAGGGACCATCAGAACCAAGTACTCCAACAAAGCAAGTCCTGGATTCCCCAATTCTGCAGAAAAGCWGCATGTGAATATAAAATCACATCTCAAGATGCTGATAGAAGATGTCAAGAAGGACATAAAAACTCCCTTAAGGAAGTACAGGATAACATGGGTTAACAGGTAGAAACCCATAAAAAGGAAACGTAAAAATCACTTAAAGAAAATCAGGGGAACATGGGTCAAAAATCAGGAGTCCTTAAAGAGGAAACAGTAAAAAGTTCCATAAGTTACTACATGAAAAGTTAAACATAAAAGGGAAGGAACTGCACAAAACAATCATGAATCTAAACACAGAAGTAGTCACAACTAAGAATTAAACAAGGCAGACAACTCTGGAGATAGAAAACCTTGGAAAGGAATCAGGAGTCATAGATTCAAACATCAACAATAGAATACAAGAGTAAAGAAAGAATCTCATGTGCTAAAGATACCATAAAAGGCATTCACACAACAGTCAAAGAAAATGCAGTATGAAAAAAGCTTGTAAAACAAAACATGCAGGAAAATCCAGGACAAATTGTGAAGATCAAACATAAACACTATAGGTACAGAATAGAGTGAAACATGTACAAATTAAAGGGCCAGTAAATATCATCAACAAATGCATAGAAGAAATCTGCCCTAACCTAAAGATTGATAGAGATGCCCATGAACATAAAAGAATCCAACAGAACTCCAAACAGACTGGACCAGGACAGAAAGTCCTCATGGCACACAATGATTAAAACACCAAAAGCACTAAACAAAGAAAGAATATTAAAAGCAGTAAGGGAAAAAGACCATGTAACATAAAGGCAGACATATCAGACTTACACCAGACTTCTTACCAGATAGTATGAAAGCTATAAGATCCTGGGCAGATCTTATACTGACCAAAAGAGAACACAAATGCCAGTACATACTATTATAAGCTCAAAAGTCTCAATCACCATAAATTGAGAAAAGAAGATGTTCCATGATAAAACAAATTTACACAAGATCTTTCCATATATCCAGCCCAACAAAGGAAAATAGGTGAAAAGCAGTCAACACAACTAAGTAAACTATACCCAAGAAAAAGCAAGAAAGTAATCTTCCAACAAAACCAAGTGGATGGAAACACACAAACATAAAAATAACATCAAAATTACAAGGAGGCTACAATCACTATTCCTTAATATCTCTTAACATGAATAGACACAATTCCCCAATAAAAAGGCATAGATTAACAAATATTTTTTTGGTAAATCTTCAATTTTATCAGAAAAAAAATGTTTATAATTCATTTTCCTGTATAGTAGGAAAGAAGACATGAAATTCGGGGGAAAGCATATAAGAGGGAAAATAAATTATGTTTAACAAAGTAGAGAGCAGAATGTTAAGATTATGTTTAAGAGTGTATGTAGGCATGTTAATTTTGGGGGGTTACAACTACCCTAGCCACTATTACGACCCAGAACCATGGCTACTTGTTTATGTCTCTGGCGTGGAACCCTCCTCTGACACAGTGGGCCATATTCACATGGTGTACAGAGGTAGGTACTGACTCAGGTGTACAAAGAGGACAGATAGCACAGGTAGTGCTGGTCACACAGGAGTATGGAAATATGGGTCTTCACAGAGAAAACAGGACTCCCAGGAGCACAGATACAGAGGCTACATGATAAATAAGCCACATTCAGAGACAGCAACTCCATGTAACACCAGAAATAACCATATAGCAAAAGGAAAATGCNGAAGTAAGAACAAACCTGTCTTCACAGAGAAAACAGGATTCCCAGGATCATAGATACAGAAGCTACATGATAGGTAAGCCACAGTCAGAGACAGCAACAGAACCTAACACCTGAGATAACCAGATAGCAAAAGGCAAATGCAATAACATTGCCAACAGAAACCAAGGTGACAAGGGACCATCAGAACCAAGTACTCCAACAAAGCAAGTCCTGGATTCCCCAATTCTGCAGAAAAGCTGCATGTGAATATAAAATCACATCTCAAGATGCTGATAGAAGATGTCAAGAAGGACATAAAAACTCCCTTAAGGAAGTACAGGATAACATGGGTTAACAGGTAGAAACCCATAAAAAGGAAACGTAAAAATCACTTAAAGAAAATCAGGGGAACATGGGTCAAAAATCAGGAGTCCTTAAAGAGGAAACAGTAAAAAGTTCCATAAGTTACTACATGAAAAGTTAAACATAAAAGGGAAGGAACTGCACAAAACAATCATGAATCTAAACACAGAAGTAGTCACAACTAAGAATTAAACAAGGCAGACAACTCTGGAGATAGAAAACCTTGGAAAGGAATCAGGAGTCATAGATTCAAACATCAACAATAGAATACAAGAGTAAAGAAAGAATCTCATGTGCTAAAGATACCATAAAAGGCATTCACACAACAGTCAAAGAAAATGCAGTATGAAAAAAGCTTGTAAAACAAAACATGCAGGAAAATCCAGGACAAATTGTGAAGATCAAACATAAACACTATAGGTACAGAATAGAGTGAAACATGTACAAATTAAAGGGCCAGTAAATATCATCAACAAATGCATAGAAGAAATCTGCCCTAACCTAAAGATTGATAGAGATGCCCATGAACATAAAAGAATCCAACAGAACTCCAAACAGACTGGACCAGGACAGAAAGTCCTCATGGCACACAATGATTAAAACACCAAAAGCACTAAACAAAGAAAGAATATTAAAAGCAGTAAGGGAAAAAGACCATGTAACATAAAGGCAGACATATCAGACTTACACCAGACTTCTTACCAGATAGTATGAAAGCTATAAGATCCTGGGCAGATCTTATACTGACCAAAAGAGAACACAAATGCCAGTACATACTATTATAAGCTCAAAAGTCTCAATCACCATAAATTGAGAAAAGAAGATGTTCCATGATAAAACAAATTTACACAAGATCTTTCCATATATCCAGCCCAACAAAGGAAAATAGGTGAAAAGCAGTCAACACAACTAAGTAAACTATACCCAAGAAAAAGCAAGAAAGTAATCTTCCAACAAAACCAAGTGGATGGAAACACACAAACATAAAAATAACATCAAAATTACAAGGAGGCTACAATCACTATTCCTTAATATCTCTTAACATGAATAGACACAATTCCCCAATAAAAAGGCATAGATTAACAAATATTTTTTTGGTAAATCTTCAATTTTATCAGAAAAAAAATGTTTATAATTCATTTTCCTGTATAGTAGGAAAGAAGACATGAAATTCGGGGGAAAGCATATAAGAGGGAAAATAAATTATGTTTAACAAAGTAGAGAGCAGAATGTTAAGATTATGTTTAAGAGTGTATGTAGGCATGTTAATTTTGGGGGGTTACAACTACCCTAGCCACTATTACGACCCAGAACCATGGCTACTTGTTTATGTCTCTGGCGTGGAACCCTCCTCTGACACAGTGGGCCATATTCACATGGTGTACAGAGGTAGGTACTGACTCAGGTGTACAAAGAGGACAGATAGCACAGGTAGTGCTGGTCACACAGGAGTATGGAAATATGGGTCTTCACAGAGAAAACAGGACTCCCAGGAGCACAGATACAGAGGCTACATGATAAATAAGCCACATTCAGAGACAGCAACTCCATGTAACACCAGAAATAACCATATAGCAAAAGGAAAATGCAAGAACATTGCCAAAAGATACCAAGGCAACATTGGACAATATGAACCAAGTACTCCAGCTACAGGCAAGTCCTGGAATCCCCAACACTCTAGAAATGCATGATCTGAATATAAAATCACATCTCAAGATGCTGATAGAAGATGTCAATAAGTGCATAAACTCTTTTAGGGAAGTATTGGAGAACATGAGTCAACAGATACAAGACCTTGAAAATGAAACACAAAATTCCCTTAACAAAGTACAGGAGAAGATGGCTTAACAGGTAGAAGCCAATAAAAAGGAAGTGCAAATATCACTTAAAGAAACTCAGGAGAAAGTGGGTCAAAAGGCAGGTTTCCTTAAAGATGAATAATAAAAAATCCCTTAATTTATTGAAGGTAAACAGAAACAAACAAGTTAAGGATCGGCACAATACCATGGAATATCTAAAACAGAAGTAGACACAACTAAGAAATAACAAAGGGAGACAACTCTGGAGATAGAAAACCTTGCAACGAAATCAGGAGTCATAAATGCAAACATCAAAAATAGAATACAAGAGATAGAAGATCATATCTCAGGTACTAAAGATAGCATAAAAGGACAACATAAAAGCACAACAGTCAAAGAAATTGAAATATGAAAAAGCTTGTAACCAAAAGCATGCAGGAAAATCCAGGATAAATTGAGACCAAACCTAAACATTATAGGTATAGTAAAGAGTGATTATTTACAACTTAAAGGGCCAGTAAATATCTTCAACAAAAATAGAAGAAATCTGCCCTAACATAAAGAGTGACAGATGCCCATGAATATAAAAGCTGACAGAATACCAAACTGACAGGACCAGAAGAGAAAATCCTCTTTATGTGCCCCTGCTTGCTAACCCATGTTCTCCTGTATTTCTTCAGTGATATTTGTGTTTGCTTTTTATGTGTTTCCACCTGTTACCCAATGTTCTCCTATATTTCTTTAAGGGAATTATCTGTTTCCTTTTTAAGGGCTTGAACCTGTTGACTCATGTTCTCCTGTACTTCTTTAAGCAAATTTTGGGTCCTTTTTGGCATTTTCTATCAGCATCTTGAGATGTTATTTTATATTCAGATCTTGCTTTTCTGGGGTGTTGAGGAATCAAGGACTTGCTAGATGTTGGAGAACATGGTTCAAATGGGCCCGTGTTGCCTTGGTTTCTGTTGGCAATGTTCTTGCATTTGCCTTTTGCTATCTGGTTATCTCTGGTGTTAAGTGTTGATGCTGTATCTGACTGTGGCTTATCTCTCATGTAGCCTCTGTATCTGTGCTCCAAGGAGTCCTGTTTTCTCTGTGAAGGCACGTATAAATGTACATCTTTGAGACAAGCTCTATTGTGGTTTTATTTGGCTACATAGTTATGTTACCCTATCAAGTCTGGGTGCAGAAGGAACTGGCAAATCAACTGTCTCAGGCTATTCCTAGGCACTTTAGTCCTCAGAGCTTCCATCTTTTTTTTTTCCTGAAAAGCAGGGGTTGTACCACCTGTGCTATCTGTCCTCTCTGCATATGTGTGTGGGTAGCTACCTTTGTGCCCCACTTGGATGTGGCCCACTCTGACAGAAAATGATTCCACGCCAGAGACAATAAAAAGAAGCCATGATTCGGGTCTTTACAATCAGCAATTATAGCTTCCAAATTTTTTCAAACGTTTACAGACACTCTTAAATACAATCTTAACTTTCTACTATTTACTTTGTTAAACACCATTTATTTTCACTCATATGGGCCTCCCCCCCACATCACTGCCCACACCCATGAATTTCATGTCATTTTTCCTTTGTGAGAATTCAAAAAGTTCAAATAAACTGCCCATGTGAACCTGGATATGAATCTGTCCCCTACAAAACAGAAAACCTGCTCATTATTTAGAACAGCCCTCCAAACAGCTTCCAACTCCCACTTTATCCTCCTAAGAGTTGGACCATGGAGAACACATCCCCTTAATTATTTGCATAATTCTGGCTTGCTTATATCATATGGATATCTAGATGATCACAGTTGCTGTGAGTTCATGAACTAAGTGCCCATATTTCTGTCCAGAAGTCAGCATTTCACAGTTCATTTTCCATCCCTTATATTGTTCTTCACTTGTCCTTGTTGGTGCTACTCCCTGAGATTGGCATGGTGTGAAAGATGGCAGTGTGATCTCATTTTGGACTTCACTTTCACTGTCACTTATTCTCTAAACACTGGAATGTWTTTGTTCTTTCCAAAGATTGTTGTACACCTGAAAATAAGTCTTCTGAATTATATCTGCTAGCAATCTATTTTGTGAACATAAAGAAGGAAATGCTACACCATCACGATTAGCAAAATAATAATAGGTTTTCTCCTATGACCTAAGATTGAACTACAATTTGGGAATCAAACATGGAAAATCCATCATGATAATCTGGTCAGAACCCAACTAAGAAAGTGGATGTTTACCTCACAATAATTGTAGAACCATAGAAACAGTGAGAAGCTCTTGACTGTAAAGGAAGTGTCATAGCATGTGGTTTCCATCACTGTGTAAGAACTTGGGTAAGGTTTTTCTTCAAAAGCTAAAAGTTGTGCTGCCTTTATCATAGGGTTTTCCATGATGTTCACTAAGTAAAGCAAGGACAATGACAAAGTTGTTTTATTTTTGAAACTCCTAGGAACTTCAAGGTGTGGTATCTTATTCTTAGCATCGTGATTTTTATTTAATAGCCCATGGTCCTGGGGAGTGCAATTATTGATGCCTACATGAAAATACAGAACAGACATTAAACTTTGTGGTTTTTTTCTTTCTTTTTCTTGAAAAAGGATGTAAAAATATTTTATGTTAAAATTGAAGAAATATACAGAAAAACAAGGCAAAATTTATAATATTCCTCAAAATTTAGCGAGAATTTTTTAGACATTACCCTTTTAAGGTATAATAGTCTGTGCTGGTATTTGTGTTCTCTTTGGGTCTTTATAAGAACTGCCCAGGATCTTCTAGCTTTCATAGTTTCTGCTGAGAAGTCTGGTGTAATTCTGATATGTGTGACTTTATATCACATGATCTTTTTCCCTTAATGCTTTTAATATTCTTTCTCTGTTTAGTGCATTTGTTGTTTTGATTATTATGTGCCTGGAGGAATTTCTCACCTGGTCCAGTCTGTTTGGAGTTCTGTCAGATTCTTTTATGTTCATGGGCATCTCTCTCTCTCTCTCTCTTTAGGTTAGGGCAGATTTCTTCTATATTTTGTTAAAGATATTTACTGGCCCTTTAAGTTGTAAATTTTCATTCTATTCTGTACCTATAATCTTTAGGTTTGGTCTTCTCAATTTGTCCTGGACTTTACAGCATGTTTAGGTTTGCAAGCATTGTTCATATTGCATTTTTTGACTGCTGTTTGTCTGTCCTTTATGGTATCTTTAGCACCTGAGATTCTTTCTTCTATCTCTTGTATTCTATTGTTGCTGTTTGCATCTGACTACTGATTTCTTTCCAAGGTTTTCTATGTACAGAGATGTCTCCCTTTGTTATTTCTTAGATGTTTCTATTTCTGTTATTAGATCCTGGTAAGTTTTGTACATTTCATTTGCTTGTTTGTTTCTGTTTCCCTGTAATAACATAAGAGACATTTTATTGTTTCCTCTTTAAGGGCTCCTGCCTGATGACCCATGTTCTCCTGTATTTCTTTAAGGGAATTTTGTGTTTCCTTTTTAAGGGCTTAGGAAGTCTCCTGTCCAAAGCTGTTCCTAAGCTCTTGTGTCCTCCATGGTTCCAGCTGTTTTCTCTGAGCTGCAGAGGTGGTCATATATGTGCTAACTATCCTCCCAGCACACTTGAGTGGGTATCTATGTCTTGCACCACTTAGATATGGCCCACAGTGACAGAGGATGGTTCCACACCAGAGACAGAAAGAGCAAGCCATGGTTCTGGGTCTTACCCTGTGGCAATTGTTAGCCCCCAAATAAGACCACAGGCCTATATACACTCTTAAATACAATCTTAACTTTCTGCTATTTACTTTGTTAAACATTGTCTATTTTGCCTCTTATGTACCCTCCTCCCCAGAATTTCATATCATCTTTCTTTATGATAATTCAATAAGTTCAATTAAATCTGCCCATGTGAACCTGGACATGAATCTATCCACTAGAACACAGAAAACCTGCTCATTAGTTTGAACACCCCTCCGTACAGCTTCCAAATGCCCCTTTATCCTCCTAAGAGGTGGAACATAAAGAACTCATCCCCTTAATTATTTACATAATTCTGGCCTGCTTATTTTATTTGGATATCTGGATGATCATAGTGGTTGTGAATTCATGAGCCTAGTGCCCATATTTCTGTCCAGAACTTGGCATTTCAAAAAATTCTCATTTTCTTTCCATTATATCATTCTTCCCTTCTCTTCTTTGTGCTACTCTCTCAGATTTGGATGGTGTGAAAGGTGGCATTGTGGAATCATTTGGGATTTCAATTTCACTGTCACTTAATCTCTAAACACTGGAATGTTTTTGGTCTTTCCAAAGATTGTTGTTGTACTCTTGAAAAGAAGATTTTTGAACTATGGCTGCTAGCAATCTATGTGTGCAAACATAAACATAGAAGGAAATGCTAAACCATCACCATGAGAAAAATAGTAAGTTCTATCAATGACTTATAAATTCCCTATCCTTGATACTTTAACTACAATTTGAGTACCCAAAATGAAAATCCATCATGATAAT
The DNA here is from genome assembly GCA_002335545.1 of Apodemus speciosus. Lineage (NCBI taxonomy): Eukaryota > Metazoa > Chordata > Mammalia > Rodentia > Muridae > Apodemus > Apodemus speciosus. The sequence continues at coordinate 22,102 of BDUI01026243.1, read as the reverse complement.
CAGGTCTCAAACCCACTAAGAAAGTGGATGTTTACCTCATAATAGTTGTATAACCATAGCAACAGTGAGAATCTCTTGACTGTAAAGGCATTTTCATAGCATGCGGTTTCCACTACTGTGTAAGAACTTGGGTAAGATTTTTTTCTTCTAAAGCACACATGCAGGCTGTTCTAACAGTGTAAAAGCTAGCCAGACAGAAAATAGATTTCTAGTAACTTTGAGATGGAGTTTTCTGTGTCTCTAGTTAAATGTTGTGGTGCCTATATCAGTAGGGTTATCCATGATGTTCACTTAGTAAAACAAGGACGATGTCAAAGTTGTGTTATTTGAGAAACTGCTCAGAACTTCAAAGTGGGGTATCTTATTCTTAGTATTGCGATTTTTATTTATTAGCCCATTGTTTGCGGGAGTACAATTACTGATGCCTGCTTAATAATTCCCAACAGACTTTAAGATTTGCATTTTTTTCTTTTCTTTTTTTCATTTTCTTGAAAAAGATATTT